>QGSO01023677.1:0-21991 GCA_011037825.1 Carya cathayensis | reverse complement strand
TAGTTTCAAATTTCCGTAATTATGTATTCAAATATTTGAGCCGAAATTATGTATTAAAATAAAATACATTATTATAATATAAAATACTAAATAGGAGGTGAACCGATTAAAATATGTTCAAAATTTGGTGAAAAAAGAAAAGAAAAATTCTATTCTTAAGTCTCATATATTACATGTGTGGTATATGGATGATTAGTAGAAGAATTCAATTATTTTAAGAAGAATAAAACTAAATAAAATTTAAAAATAAAAAATTATATGGTGTGTGGTGTTTAGCACTTATGAATAGTAAAACTCTTTTTCTATTCCTTCTTCACCGACTCGATCGAGGCCATAGCCCCACCTTCAACCTAGACCACCTTGTTGGGATTGACGGCCTTTAACCACCTGGGGCGGCCGGTCGTGAACCATGACCTGGACTATGAATTTTACAGCTACCTAAGTACTTGCCAGTTGCAATGGTATCTCATCTTGAGAGGTACTCCTTCAACGGCCTCCAAATTATAATTATTCTTTTGCACTCATTGGTACGTGCGAAAACAGACCTCAATGACCGACACTTGGATGAGAGATATCGGCACGTACCCATTTATATAAAACATGTATGGGTTCACTTTGGAGATCTAAAAAGTGCATTAAACACTTAAAAGAAAAGCTTAATATCTATTTTTTTTTATAAAAGTATCAAATTGAAGCTTTTGCTCATGCAAATGATGCTAAATTTTTTTAAAACAACCTAACTAACTTTAAAGCGCTTTAGGTGCATGTTTAGAAATAAATCATATAATAGGATTTCGAGTCATTTTTTTTTACTTTTAGAGATTTAGAAACAGTATGTGGATTTAAAGTACGTGGATTTCATTATATTTACTATTGAGACCATGTAATTTTTACAATCCTTTACTTTCTCAAGGTGATTGATGTGTCTTGTAAACAGACTTTCTTTTGCATAGATCGCCACTTTTTGAAGGAAAAAAAAAAATAAGAATAGTTATTTAAAAATAACAAATGTATATCAGATAAATAAAAGATCATGAAGATTATTAAAATACGCATAGTGGTTGTTTAAAGTGAAGAACAGAAGTCACAACTCTCGTTTAAGCAAGCATAATATTACACATGAAAGGCTTACTGTTTGATGTAAACATGATAGGCTTTTTGCATGGTTACGAAGGCTTTTTTTTAGGTTTTTTCATTTATCAGGAAAACTCAGTTGACCGTTATTATAAATGTAAACAATTTTAACCATAACACTGTCATTTCATTTTTATTATTATCCTGATGTCCCTTACGAGCAAATATTTAAAAAATCATAAAAGTGATTGATCTTTAAATAATGATCGGTCACGGCCTCGAGGCCATAGCCCACCTTCAGCCTAGACGTCCATGCCAAGACGGCCGTCTACCACCTAGGGCCGGTCATGAACCATAAGCAAGACTCTGAACTTTACTGTTGCTAAGGTACTTGTCATGGCATCTCGTCTTTTATAGTACTTGTTCAACAACCTCCAAATTATTTGTAATTATTCTTATTCGACTTTTAACTAAGAAAGTAACTTATTTAACAACTCATAAAACTAAAATGGTAACAACAAATTAACGACACTTATAACTGCTCGGCATGTTTGTTTATATACATTGTTTTCGATTGACAAAGTAATTCAGCCAAAATCAAGAGCACACTGAAGAAGATGGTGAGAGAGATGCCTTGGGGACCATCTTGCTCCAACTGATCCTAAGTCCTCATCAATATTGTCTCCATTGATCACGTGGCCCATTTATGATCCGCATTTGCCATCTTGGTCCTTTTCGCAATTAAATTAATGACAATACTCAACTGTTCTGAAATGACCTTCACCCAAAGACAGACCATGTAATTGGTTGCATGGTCCATTTCGGAAACAGCTGTATACCACTGTTCCGGTGAAGGCTTTCACATTGAGATTGAGGTGGTGACAATTTTTTCCAAGTGTTACATCATTGTGCATGACATTAGACTGCCTAAATTTTGGAACATTTATTTTGCTAATTATTAGAGTAGTCCAAGTAATAAGTTTATTTACATGTTTGATCTCGAGATATATTAAACAAAGCACCAATTTCACATGAATTTCTATTCATGGATTGTGTCGAGTCGTGTCAAGTTATAAATATTAGATTATATGGATCAATTCAAACACGATCCATCTAATTAAATGAGCCAGAACCTAAAATTCTAACATAATCCATATAAACAAGGCTGACATGACATGACCTACTTAACCCATTTAATAATTATGGATATGGCCCACTTAACCTGTTTCAACTTGTTTGGTTCATTTCAATCTATTTCATATAAAGAGGTTGAGAAACTTGTATATTAATTTTTTTTTTAACTCAGTTAGTATAATTTTATATATAATCAATGATAGCTATATAACATGATCTACAATTACTATTGGATTTATTATAAGATATTTTATATCAATATCCAAACCAATAATATATATAAGAAAATTAATAATTCCTAAAATAAAATTATATATTAACAACAAAGCTCAATAGCTTAATAATTTTTTCATTTTGTTTTCATTTTGAAGTTTGTAAAAATTGTATTGATTTTTTTCTTTGAATAATGATTAGGTAATAATTAGAGGAAAAAAATTGAAAAATGTAAAGTTTTTGTGTTCGAGTGATGTTTAAGAATAAAATTATGAGAAGTTTTTAGAATTTTGAGAATTATATATCTCATCTCATTTGCCAATTGAGCCTAACTTAGCTCAAATTTTAGATTAGTGAGTGATAAAGGTATGCCCTTTATTTTCTTCACCAGGTATTCCTTTTTTCTATTCCTTCTTCATCCACCACACACACACACACACACTCTCTCCCTGTGACTGCGAGTTAATTTTCAGCTATCTTGGGGGTCTGCAGTATAAGTGGAAATTGTTGAGAAAATTCCCATTAGTTTGGGAAAGAAATAACATTTAACATTAATCGTTTAGGCCTCATAATTATCTTATCCTGTACTCTTTAATTTTGTTTGCTTGATATGTTAGTATTGAACCGGCCCCTTCCCAAGAATAACATGCAAGTTTGATTAAACATCAGATTTCACTCGTTCGTACGTGCGAAAACAAGCCACACAATGACCGATACTAGGATGAGATATCGCACCCATTTATAATTTAAAGCATGTTTGGGTTTCACTTTGGAGGTTTAAAAAGTGTTTTTAATGGCCTCAAATCTCTTTAAATAAAGAAAATACGTTTGATAAATTTATAAAAGTGTATTAAACACTTAAAAAAAGCTTAATATCTACTTTTAAAAAACTAACTTTAAAGCTCTTTATAAGGTGCATGTTTAGAAAGCCATGAATGAATGAGTTCTCCATTCAGCCGTCCTTAGTTTTTAAGGAGGGAATTATATAATAGGATTTCGAGTCAGTTTTTTAGCTTTTAGTGATTCAGAAAGAGTGCGTGGATCGGATTTAGAATACGTGAATGTCATTATATTTAATATTGAGACCATGTTATTTTTACATTCCTTTATTTTTTAAAGGTGACTGATGTGTCTTGTAACAGACTTTCTTCTGCGTAGATCGCCACTTTTTGAAGGAAAAAAAATAAGAATAGTTATTTAAAAATAACAAATGTATATCGATCAGAGAAATAAAATATCATGAAGTGCATTAAAATAAGCATAGTACGTGGTTGTTTAAAAGGAAGAACAGAAGTTCTATCCAAGTTCTATCAGTTCAGTTAGGAAGGCTTTTACGTTTTTTTGTTTACCAGGAAAACTCCGTTACTATACATGTAAACAATTTTAACAATTACATTATCTCCTTTTTATTCTTATCCTGCGGTTCCATATGAGAAAAGATTTAAATAATTATAAAAGTGATTGATCTTCAAACAACGATCAGTCACGGCCTTGAGGCCATAGCCCACCTTCAGCCTAGACCATTCTGTTGACGTCGACGACGGTCGTGGACCATGAGCAAGACTCTGAATTTTACTGTTGCTAAGTTACGTACTCGTCATAGCATCTCGTCTTTTGTAGTACTCGTTCAACAACCTCCAAATTTTAATTAAGAAAGTAAATTAATTAATAACAACTCAAAAAACTAAAAAGGTAACAACAAATTACGACACTAACTGGTCGGCATGTTTGTTTATATATATATATATATATATTGTTTCCGATGGACCCATTAATTCAGCCAAAATAAAGAGCACACTGAAGAAGATGGTGAGAGAGATGCCTTGGGGACCATCTTGCTCCAACTGATCCTAAGTCCTCATCAATATTGTCTCCATTGATCAAGTGGCCCATTTATGATCCGCATTTGTCATCTTGGTCCTTTTCGCAATTAAATTAATTAATGACAATGCTCAATTGTTCCGAAATGACCTTCACCCAAAGATAGACCATGTAATTGGTTGTATGGTCTATTTCGGAAACAGCTGTATACCACTATTCCGGTGAAGGCTTTCACATTGAGATTGAGGTGGTGAGAGATACCTTCCACTTTCTTTGATTGTTTTAGTACTTACCAACTTTTTTTTTCTTGAAAGTGGATTTAAAATCTCAAAATATGATTTTCTTGTATAATATAAAAGAAAATAATTTTAATCAATTGATGTAATCATGTAATTTAATTAAAAATAAATTTAATTTTATAAAAATTGACATTTTTTGCTTTTTAAGTCAATTTTTGTAAAAGTAAATTCATTTTTTATTAAATTATATAATTATTTTGGTTGATTGAATTTATTTTCTTTTAGATAATATAAGAATGTCTTATTTTGATATTTTTAATCCAGATTCAAATAGAAAAAAAAATTGCTAAATAATAACATGCAAAGTAGTGTAAATGTTTAATTTAGACTAGTCCACGCAATATACAGAATTTTACATAAATTACATGTTTGTTGTTAAAGAAGCCACCAATATGTAACTTTTGGGTTGTGTTGAATTAAGAGGAATAGGGAGTTAGAAGATTAACCTCGCGCGTACGGCATTATTACTACTTGTGCGTTAATATTTGAAAAAGGATCTGTGATGTGTGTATGTGTATATATGTGTCCGTATGTGTAATTGGCATCGTTTTCTTGGTTAAGTATGAAAAATATATATTATTAAAGAATCAAGAAGTTAATTATATCTAATATTGCTCTCGTAAAATATGAGTGGAAGGAATTAAATCAAGAATCCTAATTTTCTTAGGTCATGTTTGCAATGAAGAGAGAGGATGGAGATCGAGATGCCTTGGGGACCATTCTTGACCCAAGTCCAAGTCCTCATCAATATTGTCTCCGTTGATCACGTGGTCCATTAATGATCCGCAATTGTCATATTGTATTGTCCATTTTGGAAACGAAAAGATTTGTTTAGATAATGGGATGAAATAAGAAGTTTTTTAAAGTTTTTTATAATTTTTTTTTTAAATATCATTTAAATATAAAATATTTTTTAACTTCAAATTTATAATTTTTTTATCTAATTATTCCTTAACCATTATTCAAATATAAAAATCAATACAATTTTTATAAACTTTAAAAAAATGCAATAATTAATACAACTTTTTAAAAATTTAAAATAAAAGTAATATTAAAAAATTATAGTCAAATAATTTTTTATTTTATAATATTTTTATTTAACTTTTTATATCCCTTTCTCAAAATCTAATAAAACATTTTAATACTATTTACAAATTATTTTTTTATTATTTACAAGATTTTAAAATACACCAAGTATCCAAATAAGCCGGCCCTTTGAGATTGAAGAGGTGACATTTTCTCCAGAATAATGATAGCTTTACCATTATTTTACCACTCTTTTACCACTTTTTTTAATTTTTTAATTTTTAAAAAATTTTTCTTTTACTTAATGATTAAGCAAGTGACTATCACTAAAATTATATATTTTTAAAATTTTTTCTTAGTGGTTAAGGATATTAAAAAAATATTTAAAAGAAAATGATAAAAAAATAAATACACTACAAGTAGTAAAGTAGTGGTAAAAGAGTAGTATGTGTATCATTGCCCTTTTCTCCAAGCCTTACGTCACTGCACATGACATTAGATTGCCTAAAATGGATATTTATTTGGGTAATTATTTGATTAGTCTACTAATAATAAATTTATTTGCAAGTTTGTTTATATAAAAAGTTATTGGTACTTTAATATGGAAAGACTAGCCAGTGGCATGGAATAATTTTAGGAAAATCACAATTCTTATACCATTAAGGCACTACTCTCAATGGTTTTGGTATTCTGTTCATTAAAATACATCAACAACACTCATCTTTTTTAGCTAATAATTTTTACAATACATCATATATCAATTTATCTATTCTTTCTTTATATCATTTAAATATTATTTATTTCTTCTTTCTTTTATTGATTTTAAATACTTTTTTAACTACCATTAAAAATATGTAATACTCTCATATCTTTCAATATTTTAATATACTAATGTGAGCACAATAACTCTCCGTTACCAAAATGACATCATCAATAGCCTAATAAAAAATTAAAAATAAAATAAAGTTGGGAAATACTTATTCATCCTATTTTTTTCTTAGCTTTTTATCCTTTTATCAGGTTTTGAAAAGTTTTTAACATGACTATTTTTCTTTCTATTGAAATAAAATGTTCTAATAATATTATAACCTTTTCAATTTTTTAAATAAAATTAGTTTAAATGTGAGAAATATAAAGAAAATTAGGGAAAAGAAAGAAGTAATAAAAAAATATTCACATAGATGACTAACGCTTGTTAAATGTAAAGAAGCACTTTATAATCAACTCATATGTATTTTGCAATAATTTTACATAATCCAATGAAAAAGTATTTATGCAGTATTTGAAAGATGAACCCAAGTCAACACATGGGAACCATCTTGCTCCAACTCCATGTCGTCATCAATATTATCTCCCTCTTGATCGTATGGTCCTTTTATGATCCGCATTTGTCGTATTGGTCCTTTTTTGATATAACTGCACTCTACTATTCGGAAATGACCTTCACCCAAAAACGGACTATGTTGGTTGTATGGTACATTTCGGAAACAAGTTCCATATTGGTTGGCGAGAAGAGAGGGAGGATTACTCATCATTCTTCGAGTTCTCCGTTCAACCATTGTTACTTTTTAAGGAATAAATCCTGTGACGGGATTTCGAGTTATTTTTTTAGTTTTGAGAGATTTAGAAAGAGTACGTCGATTTCATTATATTTAATATTCAGACCATGTTATATATTTTTACACTCCATTAGTTTTTCAAGGTGATTGATGTGTTTTGTAACAGACTTTCTTTTACGTAGATTGCCACTTTTTTTAGGGAAAAAAGTAAGAATAGTTATTTAAAAATAACAAATGTATATCATATAAATAAAATATCAGTTATTAAAATAAGCATAGTGGTTGTTTAAAGGTAAGAACATAAGTCACAACTCTTGTTTAAGCAAGCAGTACTGCTTGCTTACTAATTAGGCTTTTAGGTTTTCTGTTTTTCAGGGAAACTCAGCTGACCGTTATTATACATATAAACAATTTTAACTATTATACTGTCAACCCAATTTTATTCTTATCCCACCGTCACATATGAGCGATGATTTAAAAAATTATAAAAGTGAACGATCGGTCACGGCCTCGAGTGCACAACGGCCGTTTAATTACCACCTAGGGCCATGACCAAGACGCTGAATTTTACCATTGCGTAAGTACTTGTCATGGCATCTCGACTTTTGTAGTACTCGTACAACAACCACCAAATTGTAATTATTCTTATTCGACTTTTAACTAAGAAAGTAAATTAATTAATAACAACTCATAAAACTAAAATGGTAACAACAAATTAACGACACTAACTGGTTGCGGTTGGCATGTTTATTTATATATATATTGTTTCCGATGGACCCATTCATTCAGCCAAAATTAAGAGCATGATGTGGAGGATGGCCGTGAGAGATGCCATGGGAACCATCTTGCTCCTCCCAATTCCCCATCAATAATGTCTCCATTGATCACGTGGTCCATTTATGATCCGCATTTGTCATATTAATTGATCCTTTTTGCAATTAAATGGTAGTATTCAACTGTTCCGAAATGACGTTCACCCTAAGATAGACCATGTTGGTTGTATGGTACATTTCGGAAACAGCTGTATACCATTGTTTCGATGAAGGCTTTTAGGTCAAGATTAAGGAGGTGACAATTTTTTCCAAGCGTTACATCAATGCGCTTGACATTAGCCTACCTAAATATTGAAACTTTTATTTGGCTTATTATTAGAGTTGTTCGAGTAACAAGTTTATTTAGATGTTTGATTCTTGAAATTTATTAAACAAACCACCAATTTGACATAATTTATGTTTGTCGGTCGTGTTGAGTTGTGTCAAGTCATAAGTATTAGATTATATGGGTTAATCCAAACACGATCCATTTAATTAAACGGGTCAGAACCTAAGATCCTAATAAGATTTATATAAACAAGGCTGACACAACATCACCCTCTTAACATGATACAACGCATTTAACTTGTTTCAATTCATTTAGCCCGTTTTAATTCATTTCATATAAAAAGGTTGAGATGACTCTTATATTTATTTTTTAACTCAATTAATGTAATTTCATATGTAATCAATGATAACTATATAAAATTATCCACAATTACTACTAGATTGATGATAAAATATTTTATTATCAATACCCTAACTAATAATATCAAAGAAAATTAATACTTTCGTAAAATAAAATTATATCTTAACAACAAAGCTCAGTAGTTTTGTGACGCCCCCAGCTTCCACCTACGACCACGTGGAAGCTGAGAAGTCGGGACGATGACAACACGGTCACACATCCCATCGCCAAGTGTCCAAAGTGTGTGTATATGCAAAAAGTGTACAAATAAAAACACGCAGCGGGCAGATAATTCATAAACTGCGTACCAGAAATTTTCTTAGTTAAATACAAACCAGTTCAAAACCTACATATTATAATATTACCAATTCAACATCGTCTCAAATCCAAATACACACTAATAAAAACATCGCCAAATATAACATATTTAAAAACCATCCAGCTACTCTTCCGGCGGAGCCGCCTCCTTGGGCTCGGCCTCCTCCTCAACAAGATCTGCATCAAAATCTACTGTACCAAAAATGGTGCCGCAGGTAAGTAAAATCCAAACAATGCAAGATAAAAACATATTACAACCCAAACAATATGCATGAAGTATGCCCAATGCACATGTCTCAAAAACCATATTTTTCCACGCACGCCAAAATCTCATTTTGGCCCAAAAACATTTTCCTTTTAAACCAGTCCTCGCCATTATCCCAGATAATGGCCCAAATCAATAAACCACCATTTTTCCAGAAAATGGATTACAAGTCACATGTCACAAACTCGCTATTATCCCAGATAATGGCCCATATCCAAAACAATCCAAAAACAATTCCATATTATGCATGCACCATGATCTCCCCTAGGGATCATCCGCACGCTCTGGCTCTGTGCCACACCGTAGGTAACGACTACGCTTGTGACACCTACACGAGTGATGCCCAGACTCGTGCCCAGCGCGTACCTGGCTAGGCCATCCTCTAGTCCCCGCCACTCAAGGGACCACAGAGTCGACACGACAGCGTTACCGTATCGTGCGATCCGGTCGTGGCCCAGCGACAACCCAGGGAATGTCACTCAGTTTTATCCGCTCCCAAGTGACCAGAGGAGCTCCACCGAGATAATAACCCATCCCGGCTTGGGCTCGTGAGATACACGCACCCAAAACAATTTAACACATGAAAAACCCATTTTCAGTAAAACGCACATGATCATATATGTTCAATGCCATGAAATTAAATCACATAAAATAACCAACACAACCCGAACATCACCAACAACCAACAAACATCTCCTTCCTCAATTTCAACCGACCCCCAAATTCCTCGTACTCAGTCCGGAATCAACAAACCAACTAGATGACGAAATAAATTATTGTAAAGACAATAATACATTTAAATCTAAAACAAAGCTTGGGAAAATACTTACAGCGCTATATATGATTTTTAGAAGGTTCGGCATGCAGCAAACGATGAGCGGAAAGCAACGTAACAGTGCAAATGCACTATAGCCGTGGGTCGCAAAATACCCACTTTTGAACGGGGACAAACCAAGACACCAAATTGATAGGGAATGGTCTAGGGATGTTTACGAAGCTAGTGGAAGTGAGGGTTGGCTGTGGGTGGCAGCGAAAACGCCGGTAGAAGGCAAAAACGTGCAAATAGGAGTTAAGCTCGTGGGAGCTGCTCCGTTGACGGATCTAGGCCGGAAATGGGTGGGTTAGGTCGGCAAGGAGTCGGTGATGAAGTGGTGAAGAGGTGGTGGTCGGAGGTGGAGCGACGGTGGCAAAACGGAGGAAAGGCCGCTCGGCTTGAAGTTGCTATTCCGGCTAAACGGCAGCTCCGTTGGCCATGGAAATTGATGGGGTGGTTCACCGGAGGGAGGGGAAGAGTTTGGTGGGGGTGGTGTGCCGCACGATGGCCGGCGGCGGCAGGTCTGGGCGGTTGAAGGCAACGCTGAAATGGGTAGAGAGAGAGAGAGAGAGAGAGAGAGAGAGAGAGAGAAGAAAGAGGCACGAGGGAGAAAAGGAAACCGGGGAAGGAAAAAAAGAAAGAAAAAGGAAAGAAAAAGAGAAGAAGGAAAAAGGAAAAAAGAGAAAAGAAAAAGATGGGGAAAAGAAATGAGGTTCAATCCTCACCTCTGGGGTCCAACAACTGATCCAACGAAAATAACTTTAAAAGCAATAAAACCAAGAAAATATCTTAAACACAACGTAAAGCTAAAATATAATAAATAACTAGTAAAAACTAACTATTAAATTTTAAAACCAAAGACAAGCTAAAATAAATTAAACAGCAATTTAAACTCAACAGCAATTAAAATTCAATTAAAATCCAATTATTTAAAATACAAGCACTATAATATTAATTAAATTAAAATATTTCCTTCAGTGAAAATACACCTAAAAATGGGGTGTCACAAGTTTGAGATATTAAGTTGTTAAATACTAAAATTAATACTACATTCCAAGAAAAAAAAAGTTATAAAACTTCAAAATATAATTTATTCATGTTATATAGATTGATTGCATGTTTCATTAACTGACCTGCAATTAACCTGTTTATTAATCGTGTTTAATTGGGTCAATCCGTTTAGACCCAAATCCATTTATAGCAAACCTAAATCTGGTTATTTCCTATCATATTTGTGTCAGATTTATGATTCGTGTTATATGTTACCACTCCTAATTAATTTATCCCCACATCTCTAGCCACATGCCTGTTTTCATATATCTATTTTATTATAATAAGTGACAATTTAATTGCTACAGTAACTTTCCTATCTTTCTATTAACTTTTCTTCTTCTTTTTTCCCGTTAAATTCGTTACTTTCTTGTTTTAGGGATACAATTGTCTTTTTCTACCACTCTCTCATTCCCGATTCTCTCTCTCCTCTTATCTCAAACCTCTATCCCAATCTCTGATGTCTGTGTCTCTGCCTATCCCCCTCAAACCCACATTCTCACATGTTTCCCTAAAACACTCGGATTAAGATCTGAGTATAAATGTTCAAATCTGTAGGAAAAAAATGGTAATAAAGAACAACATCTACGAACCGGGAAAAAAAACCCCCACAAAAAAAACACTCAGATCTGAATGAGATCTATTCAAATATGTCGAGATTATAAAAAAAAAAAAAAACTATATCAAAACACATGATTTGGATTTATCGTCCAACATCCCAAAAAAATCCCAAATCTTATGCGTTCTTTAAGTGTGGTGGAAGTATTTATTGTGGTGGTAATAATGCTATTTTTATTTGTCTATGTTATTCAAATGTATCTTGACTTTAATTTTGAACTAATCTTTTTGTTTTCTAATGTATCTAAATATATAATTATTAAACTTACCGACCTATCATTATTCAAAGATATTTGCTAAAGTTTATTTTTTTGTCTCTATGCATTAAATTATTCATTACTCAATTTTTTTTAAAAATCATATTATTTTTGTAAAAAACCTATTTAATCCAACTAGGCAAATGTACTTTACACATGCTCCTGACCTAGTATATATGTGTGTATATATATATATATATATATGGTATGAAAACAATCATGTGGTAACATGTTGATATGACATGTATGGGAATTGACTTAAAATTGAAGTTTAAAGTTTAATTCTTTTACAAATAAGATTCTAAGGAGTAATTAAATGATACCAAAAGTGTATTTTTGTATTGACTTAACAATAAAGCTTTTCTTTCTTACTTAACCCGATAGTAGGAAAAAAAAAATCTTCGTAAGGTAATGGGCATTTGAGCCGATCGAGCGTATTCAAGAAGTTGAATAAAAATATTATAAATTTAAAATATTATTTGTATATAATTTTTTAATATTATTTTATTTAAAGTTCATAAACATTATATTAATTTTTGTGCTTAGATAAGGATACAATAATGATTAAATGAAATATTTGAAAATTTAAATTTAAAATTTGAAATTGTTTTATTTTAAAATAATGTTTGAGAATGATATTACAAAATAATTTTAGAATTTTAAAAATTTTATATCTCATATAAGTTGTTAAGTATTAATTCGGCCAAAATTAAGAGCACAATAAAGAGGATGGTGAGAGATCATGCCTTGGGAACCATCTTGCTCAATTCCCAAGTCCTTATCAATATCGTCTCCATTGATCATGTGGCTCATTTATGATCCCCGTTTGTCATATTAATTGGTCCTTTCCGCAATTAAATGGTAGCATTCATTGTTCAACTATTCCGAAATGACCTTCACCCAAAGATAGACCATGTTGGTTGAATGGTCCATTTTGGAAACAATTGTATATCATTGTTCTGGTGAAGGCTTTTAGGTCGAGATTGAGAAGGTGACAATTTTTCCAAACATTACATCATTGCACCTGACTTTAGCTTGCCTTATTAATATTGAAACGTTCATTTGGCTAATTATTAGAATAGTCTGAGTAATAAGTTTATCATTACAACAAAAATAGGTTTTAGTGACAGATGAAACTGTCACAAGAAATGAGAAAAACGTCACGAAATACATTTGGTGATGGTTAGAAACCGTCACCACCACTGTCACGTAATGTGTGTCACGGATTACATTTGATGGCAGTTTACTGTACAAGCGTTATTAAAAATATTTTTAGTGACGGTTGGGAATGTGCCGTTTGAAATAACGTTCGAACGTATCATTTTCTGTGACGGTTAGAATCTATTACGTTCGAACGTAAAATAGACGAGCTGACATCCGAACGAGAAAAGGTAACGTTTGTTGATTATAGTTCAGACGTATTAGATAAACATTCGAACGTTTAGACGTGAGAACGTTACGTTCGAATCTAGAATCCAACGAAAATGAAATAATGTCTGAACGTTTGTATCATAACGTTCGGACGTTAATTCGAATGTTAAGAGAGTAGAGTTCGAATGCAAAGTGTACATTCGGATGTTTGGAACGTTAAACTTTTTTGACATTCGAACGTTTAATTAACTTGGGGTTTAAACGTTCGAACGTTTTGGTACTATTTTGTATGGTTACGTTCGAACGTCTTTTCAAACGTGTAATACTGTTGAAACATATTTTATTTACATTCGAACGTACATATCAGAAATACTAAACTCATCCACTTAATAAACATACCAATTGTTTCATATTACATTACATATTTCACAACCAACATTGTTTGAAACTGTTTTCAAATTAGATGTTAAAAACGTAATACACAAATAAAATTCATTTCTTTTTCTTTCCTCGCCCAGCACAATTCTGTTGCAATGACATAACACGCTCCATTTGCAGCATCATCTCTCGCTGCACTTGCTCTTAGACCTCACTACGTATTCTTTCCTCCTGGTCTCTTTGTTGATCCTGCAAAAGTGTCTCTAAATGAGACTATTGCTCTAAGAGGGACTCCAACTCTTGCTGTCTAGACCTCATATACTCATTCTCACGTCGTGCAGCTTCTAAATCTTTGATAAAATTATTAATTTGTGATGTCGATGAGATTGAGGAAGATGAACCGGAATGCTTGAAAGATCGTCCCAAACCTCTTGCCATACTAGAGTTGGGCCCAAGCACCTATGTAAAAATGTCTAAGTCACTAGGAGAGGATTCCCCAAAAGCTGACTGCATCTCCATCATTTTTCCCTGAAGTTTGAAAGATCAAAACACACAATAAGTAACATATTAAAAGAAATATAAATAAAAAATAATTTAATCACATGTTACATAATTTATTTAACAAAATGAACACCGCTTACATAATTAATTGCAGTTGCAGGATCCATCCACTCACTATGCTCATTAGTGTAAGCAGCAGCATAGACATGAACGAGGGAAAAGTTTTCAGGATCATCACGTTTCTAAGAAAGCGACATTAGCAATTTGAAAAATACAGTGTTAGTACTTATATAAAAGAATAATAAGAAAAAATATGAATTATTGCATTTATTAATTACCATTTTGTCAGCAAGACGATGGAATGATCTTGAACTAGCACGATGGTGAATAGTCAGAGCAGATCTATTATTTGCATTTGTAGAACTTAAGTGCTACAAAAATAATTCCCACCGTTAATTGTAATATATGTATAAACATATAATATAAACAACAAGTATAAATGTAAATAATTATAGAAAATAAATCTAGAATACCTGATATTCTGGAGAGGCAAAAAGATCACAACACTTTATCCAGTCTTCTAATTTCATCTGCTAGAAAGGGCACTGTGCAGCCTTTTCAAAGGTCTCAAACTTCTTGAAATGGTCGTGACATCGTCCCTTGTGACATCGGAATAGTGTAGCCATTAACTCATTCACAGTTCTCAAATCCTCGCTACGACCAAAGTCGAGGTCAAATTCATCCTAATTATAAATTAATTACGTTAAAAATATGATAAACTAATCTAGGTGAAAAAAATGATATAATAAGTAAACTCACCAGCACACGACTCCGAATGTGTTCCTTAATCTCATTCGGCACATCTCTCTAGGAGCGCACATAAAATGGAGCGTAAGCTCGAACTACTGTGCCAATATAGGAGGAAAGCGCTGCTGCACTATCATTCACTCCTCCAGTGGAATTATCAGGAATTGTGATTTTCAGTTTACCATACCTTCGATTTTTCTCAAGTGAGATGCCACGTGTATAGCCACGACCGCGACGAGCAGATGCATCAACTAATAGATGATAGTTTAATTTTTAAGGTTATATATATTACTTATTGAAACAAAAGTATTAATTATATATAGTATTAACGTAAACATTCCTTACTGGTAGGTGTCGACTGTGCATCGTTCTCTGTAATGTTAACTTCATCTTCGAGAACGGATTCCTCAGGTGGGGAGTCCTCAATGGGTTCAGGACTTGGACTCGGTGGAGGAGGCACATTTCTTCTTTGTCTTTTTGGCGGCATACTTGGAAATGATTATATATAACAAAAAAAATATAATTAGAATAAATTTATATTTATTATATAATTCTATAATGGTTGTATATGTATGAACTTTTTAGTACTTTTAGTCTTCATCTTCGGATGTATTTTCCATATTTGTTTTAGAATCTCTCTATATAACATCTTCGTCATCATCATCAAGTTCTTCTTCGTCATCCTTATCCACTTCCCCCGCCTCCTGAATTCTTGTTCATCTTCTTCTTCTGAATCTTCTTCTGTACTTTTCTCACTTTCTTCAATTGAATGATAATTTAATGAAGACGGGTCGAGATGTACATAAGGGGAGCAACTCGAGTGCACCGAGGTCAACAAATAAGTTAATACCCCCTCCTCCATCCTCCTGGTAGGCCTCTACATTTAGAGTGTCATCTTCATCTCCACTATTATCGTAATCTGCACTCGTTCCTACTTCATATATATTTCAAGGAACAAATTTTTGTACAACTCGCCAAGTTATCTCTCCACTATTTTCATCAGCACTTTTCATTGGATCAATCAAGTAATAGATTTGAGTAGCTTGACAAGCCAGCACGAATGGATCATTTTCGTACCATTTAGATGCAGTATTGACACTCGTAAAATGATTATCCTTATATATCGAATCCCGACCACCGCCTAGATCCCACCAATCACATTTAAAGACATATGTTATAGACGCACTCAGATATTTCAATCCGATAATATCACGAATGACATCATAATAATCAATATCATCTGTTCCATGACTCCCCTCGACCAAGACACCACAGTTTTGAGTCTTTCTATTACGTTCATGGTCCAGAGTATGGAATCTATAACCTCGAACTGTGCATGCAGTGTATCAAAGTGCTCTGTTTGATGGACCATAGACCAATGCATACAATTCAAAAGAGACTGATCCGGGATCACGAGCACGTTGTTCCAATATCTAACAATTTAAGTAATGTCATTTATTAAATATTAGCTAGAGTTAAGACTTTCATCATGTAACATATACTATAGAGTTTAGTTCATACACGTTCAAACCATCTAGAAAATTCTGACTCGTGTCTTGCCACTATATCCTCTATGCCTTCCATCTTAAGTTTGTCCATGTGCTCACTGTATAGTATAATTTATCATATTATTTTACATAACAATTTTTAAAGTTAACCTCATTATCTTTAGAATTATTTAAACCTTGTACAACAACATACCTGAGATAGTGATCAATCTCTTGACAATTATTTAGCACGTACCACCAAACTTTACCCAACTCTATATCAAGTAAATCGTAACCCGTTTGTGCACCCAAAGGTCGTACATTCTGAGAAAACACTGATAGCTCACGAGGAGGCGAAGCAGCAAGATCAGCATTTCGTTCTTGACGAATAAATCGTGTCTCAACACCACGAAGATAGAAAGAGCAAAATGTTAACCATTCATCGTGTATATAGGCCTCTGCTATTGAACCCTCAGCTCTGGCTTTATTCCCAACAGTGCACTTCAGTCGACCTAAATATCTTTCAACTGGATACATCCAACGGAACTGTACCGGTCCACCCAACATTATCTCCCGGGGTAAATGTATTGCTAAATGGACCATGACATCAAAAAATGACGGTGGAAAGATTTGCTGAAATTTACATAGTATAGTAGCAATGTCTTCTTCCAGTTTCTGCAGCATATCTTGATTCACTACCCGAGCACACAAATCCTTAAAAAACATACACAGTTCGGTTATGGCAACACGTACAGCAGATGTTAGCTTCCCACGAATTCCCACCGGTAATAACTTCTGCAAAAATACGTGACAGTCATGACTTTTCAATCCGTCAATTTTCCAGTCATCAGGGCTTACGCATCTACTGATATTTGAAGCATAATCATCTGGCAACTTCACACCTTGCAACCATTTGTAGAAGTCCATCCTCTCCTCCCTTGTCATTGTAAAACATGCATGCGGCATGACCACCCTCTCACCTTCCACTCGTAAATGCAAATTATGTTTAATTCCCATTCTCTCAAGATCTTTCATTGCCTTAATCGTATCTTTCATCTTTTTATTGATGCTCATCAATGTACCCAGTATATTATCACAAATATTCTTCTCAATATGCATTACATCCAAACTATGTCGCAACATGCAGGACGACCAATACGGCAACTCAAAAAAAATACTACGCTTTGTCCAATTCAATTCTGCTACGCCTCGTTTTCTCTTGTTCTTTCCCGACCTTTGCCAAAATTGTTCGCTGCCACATGTACCAATTGTTCCAGGATCTCTTCCCCAGACAACTCATTTGGCGCAATTCTATCTTCTACTCGTCCATCAAACTTAGCGGATTTTGTTCTCCATGCATGATTTGTTGGTAGATAACGTCGATGACCCATGAAACACAACTTTTGAGAATATTTTAACCACTTACTAGTAGTTTCTTTATTACACGTCGGACACACTAAATTTCCTTTAGTACTCCAACCGGAAAGATTTCCATATGCCGGAAAGTCATTTATCGTCCACATTACCGCAGCATGCATCTGAAAAGTTGTTGATGTGGATGCATCATAAGTTCTGACGCTTGCTTCCCATAACTCTTTCAACTCTTCAATCAACGGCTGCAAATTTACATCAATGTTATTCCTAGGTGATCTCGGGCCGGGGATAAGCAAAGTTAACAAAAAGTTGGGCGCCTTCATGCACCTCCATGGTGGAAGATTGTACGGAATCAACACTAAAGGCCAAGTGCTATAACTTGTACTCATATTTCCAAAAGGGTTGAATCTATCAGTTGTGAGTCCGAGGCCCACATTCCTTGCTTCTATCCCAAACTTTGGATACTGATTATCGAAAGATTGCTACGCAAGTGAGTCAGCTGGGTGCTTCATAAATCCATCATTTTGAACTCTTTTCTCTTTGTGCCACTTCATATCATGAGCTATTTTCTTACACATGTATAATCTTTGCAACCGGGGTTTCAATGGGAAATATCGCAATACTTTAACCGGCACGCTTTTCTTATCCTTCCACCTCAACTCTGCGCATACAGGACATGCTTGTTTCTCCTCGTTCTCATTCCAAAATAAAACACAATCATTCTTGCACACATGTATGGACTTATACTCAAACCCTAATCCTTTTCTCAACTGTTTCGCTTCATAAAAGTTCTTCGGCAATGCAGATCCTTCGAGAAGCACTTCGTTAAATAAGTCTAATACCATGTTTATTGCTTTGGTTGGCATTCCACACAATGACTTTATGTGAAGCAACCACACAATAAACGATATTTTAGAATGTTTTGTACAGCCTGGATAAAGCTCGCGCTTTGCATCTTCCCACATTTCCGGAAAATTATCTAAATCATTCCGTCGCCCACTTGAGCCATTGTCGTCAACCTCATCCATAAACATCCCAGCTCCAATGTCACTCAACATCTCCTCCATCTCATCTCGCTCATAATCATCATCCACGTGCCACAAATTTTCCCACTGACTGAATAAGTCATCCGCTGATTCTGCATACGGCTCACCATGTAGTACCCATCGAGTATACCCCAAATCCATACCGTTCACAAATATATGATTTTCAGGTTCATCCAATCCTATCGCACACAAATTTTTACAACCTCGACATGGACACTTAATGTAACCACGACTATCAGCAGATGCCTTTGCAAAATCAATGAAGGTTCTTACTCAACGCGCATAGGGTATGTAATCTTTTCCAAGTCTATCGTGTAGACGCATCCAACTTTTATCCATTTCTTAAAACATCTAATTTTTTAGTAACACGTATAAGAGTTAAATACACATGCATGTCATGATACATCATGTTCAAAGTACTCTTTTTCAAGGTAGTTTGTCCTATCCCATTCGAGATTATATTCTCCATATTGCACAAGTCCCGTCACTCTACTACTTTGAACGTTAGTAGAAATTTCGGCAGCACTTCCACATAGTTCTCCAAGTATACATGTTCACATATAGGGATTATGACCCTAAGAACAGTATACCCGAAGAACAAATGAGGAAGATACCGAAACTTCATACTAAACGTTCAAAGTAGGAATAACGTTTATGTGCAATACAGATAATATAATCTCAAACTGTCCACACTGGACAATTCAGGAATTAATGTACACTAATTCCCAAACGGGTCTAAGTTTATTTATGCAATGTTATACAATATCTAACAAAAAAGTCTACAAATATTTAGGTCACATTGTTTGAATTAACATTATGTACTAATAATATTTATATTATTAATGATCGATAACATTTAGAAATTATTTGTAGACTTATATAATTCCTAATAACAAATTATACTTATTATCATCTATATAATATATAACACTACTATAAAATATATTATAATTACTATTATAAGCTACTGATAACACTTATATTTTATTTGTTATTATATAGCATAAAATAACAATTTTTACTTATTTATTTCCTATTTAATATAATATATAGTAAATTAGATTATAATTACTAGTTATACTATATATTGATAACACTTAATTGTTATCAGTTATTATATAATTATTACTATTATTGCCAAAATTATAATAATTATTATTAAATAAGTAATTATTATTATAATTACTTATCTATTTCTTATTAATCCTTCTTTAATACTATACATTACATGATAATTATTATTAGGGATTGATACTAATAACACTATACTATATATTATTAGATAAAATATTTGTTATTATTGAGCTATTAGATTTTTAGGAATTATTATTTTATAATAATAATTTTTAATAATTGTTAATATATAATATAGATACTTATTTATTGATAATTTTACTAATACGAATTTTAATTCTTACTATATAAGTATGCCTTATAATTGACACTTAGTAATATAAAATATTTATTATATTAGTTATTTAACTAATTATATAGATAATAGTTGTAAATAATATTATAACTTATAATTATCGTTATTATTATAAGATACTATAAATATTGCATATAGTCCTTCCATTAGATTATAATAGCTACTATGCAAAACAAATAATCACACTATTTATTTTTATTGAAATTGTTATATATATTCTTTAATCACAACATATTACTAAAATGGACACATAAATTCACAAATAATTATTATTAAAAAACATACACCATACTAAAACATTATCACATTAAGAATAAACATATTCAATAACAACAATTTTTCATTTTAATTCATCCAAACAACACAATCCATATCACAAATTAAATCCACAATAAAATGTAACAATAGAGTTTAGTATATATACCTTGTGCTCAAAAGAAATTCCTCTTCAAAAATCACAAATTTTCAACAATTCACAACAAATGATCCTTCAAAAAATACACAATACTAGTTAGTTAAATATATATAAAAAAACATTGACAATTATCATGTAAATTACAAATAAAAATAGAGAAATTTTTTTTACCTTAATGCTTAAAACGAAGCCTTTGCAAACTCTCTCTCACTCTAACACTCTCTCACTCCCTCTCTCACTCTAACACTCCACTTCTTCTCTCCCTCTCTCTAAAACTCTCTCTGTCTCTCCGAATTTCTCCACTTCTTCTCTCCCTCTCTCTAAAACTCTCTCTGTCTCTCACTCTAACACACACGGAGGAAAGCAGAAATGAACTTTCGGACGTGAAAGTTTTATATTCTACTTGTTATGCAATTAACGTTCGGACGTTCATTAATGAACTTTCGAACGTTAACTTTCCCTGCGAACGTTCACACAATAACGTTCGAACGTATAATTATCCCGCCCAACAATTATACAGTACGTTCGCACGTATGATTCTCCCGCCTACGGATTCGACAATAACGTTCGAACGTTAAATTAAACGTTCGAACGTAATGTTCAAATTTGGTTTCAGCGGGAAATTTCCCTCCGAATTTATTATAACGTCCGAACGTTATACATGAAGGTTCGAACGTAAATATTATTATTTACATAATAGAATTTAGTATATTCCTCATAATATATTTATATATTAAATTATAAATTATATATATTAATTAATATATAATTTGTACCAATTATAATATATATAACATAAGTATTATATAAGAACGTACTATATATATTATAATATTATATTAACTAATAATATAAAATATATATTATATTATATAGACTATAGAAAAATGAGTGAATGGAGTAAATATTTCATTCATAATATTTTGAAATTCACTAGGAGCATTTTTTAATCCAAAAGGCATAACGTTCCATTCATAATGTCCAAATGGGACTGTAAATGCAGTTTTATACCTATCTTTTTCAGCAATCTGGATTTGCCAAAATCCGCTTTTCATGTCAAATTTTGAAAATATAGTGGCATCATAAAGTCGTGATAATAAATCTTTTTTATTAGGAATAGGATACCTAATCCATTGTAAAACTTTATTTAATGGTTTGTAATTTATAACTAATCTGGGAACACCTCTTTCTAATTCTGCTTGCTTTTGTACATAAAAAGCAGCACAACTCCATGG
>QGSO01023626.1:0-11912 GCA_011037825.1 Carya cathayensis | reverse complement strand
AGGTATTGCATCAACCAAGTGGGTACTACGAAGGCCCTTACCTTTCAAGAACATTTCAACAGATTTTGACCATAATATGTAGTTTCTTCCATTCAATTTCACGGTAGTCATAGGCATATTAACGTTTGGTGCAATAGATAATGACTCAAACTTAGCCTCCATGGAAAAATACTAGAATATGGATCAAAACACAAACAAACACACGCTGGAAAAATAGAAACCAGCTCAACAAACCAAATTTCGGATCTGTACGGGTGAAAAACAAGTGTGAACCGGTCAAAAAGGTGTAGTACCGGTTCTGAACTGGTATATATCGGCCGAAAAGTGGTCGGAACCGGCCTGTATCGGCCGAAAAGTGGTCGGAATCGGCCTGTATCGGCCGAAATCAGCTCTGTACCGGCCGATATCGGGTCTGTTTCGGCCGGTATGTGCCCGACTCGGATCGGTATGGGTCGGAACCGGTCCGAGCCGGGTCGGTCTCGGGTCGGTCGCGGATCTGAACCGGGTCAGGCCTATCTCGGATCGGGTCTGCCCCGTTTGTCTGAACCTCGGATAATCCTATCCTAACCCAGGATAGGTTTACGTTGGCTGTGTTACCAAACAGATTTTATTCCAGGTTGGAATAAAACCTTATACCGTTTCAAGGTTAACCCTACTCCAGAACAGGAATACGAGCTTACCTGCAACCAAACGCTACTGACCGCAAGCGACGGAGCTCCCTTCCGGCGGCTGAGGACGACGGCAAACGGCCCGGGTACCCACAGAAACGACCGGCGATTTCACTTCTGGTGTCCAGTACCGGAGAAGACACCGGAAAGTGGCCGGAAAGCTCTTTAAACTCCTTCTGCCGCCGACGAACACAGAAACACACGGAAACCACACGGAAACACGCCGGGGACACGGTGAGCTCACAGACTACACGGAAAAACACACTCAAACCATACACAACTCAGATTCGTGAGGATCGCACGCTCTGATACCATGAAGAGAATAAACAAGAGAGAGAAAGAGACTACTTCATCTATCATTCACAGTGCACATACAAGCATATATATACCCTAAACCCTAAATACAAAATTACCCATATACCCTCATATAAACAATATATTCTAACACTCTTAATAGTATCACTCAAGATCAGTCATCCGTGAGTGATTACTTCACTCGCCTTGAGTCTTTATGGAATGAATGGCATCAGTTTTCACCAATTCCTGTTTGTACATGTGGAAAATGTGCTCTCTGCACTTGTAATGTTCTTGAATTTGTTGCTGCTCGTGAGGAAAAGAATCTTACTATGCTTTTTCTTATGAGATTGAATGAGAACTATCTCACTACTAGAGGCAATATTCTTCTTATGAAGCCTTTTCCTTCATTAGATGAAATTTATTCTCTGATTATTCAAGAGGAGCGTCAGCGTGCTTTTTCTCGCACCTCTTCTTTGAATCAAGAGAATATTGCAATGGTAACCTCTCAAGTACCTTCGAATTCGGTTGTGGCTACTGTCCCTAGGAGGAATTTTTCTTCCACTGGCCAAAGGGAACCTCCTCACTGCACATATTGTAACCGAAAAGGACATACTCGAGAGAAGTGTTTTGAACTTTATGGATATCCACCAGGCTGGATATCAAAGAGAAAGAATTCAAGTGATGCAAAATCTGGTTATCACCGTCCCTCTGCCAATCAAGTGTCTACTTCTCTAAAGGCAAACACAGTCCCTAATCCTAGTCAAGTTCTTTCTCAAGAGCAAATTCAACAACTTCTCAATGTCTTGCACACTCAACTTAAACCAGACTCTCCTCTAGGCTTTCCTTCTCCATCCAATTCATCACAGCCTACCAGTTATGCCAATATGGCAGGTATTTCCTCTTCTTTTTCTTTTGTTAATTCTACTTTCTCATCACAATTACATTCCCCGAACATTTGGATTGTTGACAGTGGAGCTACAGACCACATGGTCTGCTCTTTGTCTCTTTTCACTTCACCTCCTAAATCTGTTAATGCCACTGTTAGCCTACCAAATGGTCATTTTGCTTTCGTGACTCATATAGGTTCAGTTAGGCTTTCAGCAAGCTTAATCTTACATCATGTCCTATATGTTCCTTCATTCACTTTCAATTTAATTTCTGTGAATAAACTCACTTCAACTTCTAATCTTGCCATGATATTTTTGACTAACAAATGCTTAATTCAGGACCTGCTTGCTTGGAAAACGATTGGAGTGGCTGATCAAAAGAATGGATTATATTTGCTGAACTCTAGTTTTTCATCATCTCCTGGTTCTCAGTTTTTACCTTCTCAGTTTTTCCATTTTGTTTCATCTTCAATTTCTGCAAATAAACTTGCTTTGTGGCATAGTCGATTAGGACATATGTCTTTGTCCCGAATGCATTTGTTACATGATGTAATTCCTGATGTACAATTTCAGCATAATAATAATCAATGTCAAATCTGTCCATTAGCTAACCAGCATAGACCTTCTTTTCCTAGAAGCTCAATTAAATCCACTCTACCTTTTGAGCTTATTCATTGTGATCTTTGGGGATCATTTGTTGTTCCTACTAATAATGGTCATCATTATTTTTTAACAATAGTTGATGATTTTACTCGTTGCACTTGGATTTATTTGCTAAAATTCAAGTCTCAAACTCGCAGCACCATTGAATCTTTCTTGGCTATGGTTGAAACACAATTTTCATCCAAAGTCAAGATTTTTCGTTCTGATAATGGGACAGAATTCAACCTATCCATTCTATTCTCTTCCAAAGGCATTATACATCAGCATAGCTGTCCATACACACCACAACAGAATGGAGTTCCTGAAAGGAAACACCAACATTTATTAAATGTTGCTAGGGCTCTCAAATTTCAATCTAACATTCCTTTATCCTATTGGGGTGATTGTATCATGACAGCTACATACTTAATCAATAGATCTCCTTCCCCTTTGTTAAACAATAAGTCTCCTTATGAGATTTTGTTTTCCAAGAAGCCTTCTTATTCTCATTTGAAGGTATTCGGCTGCTTATGTTTTGCTACTAATGTCTCTCCTCATAAGACCAAATTTGATCCTTGTGCTAAGAGATGTGTATTTCTTGGTTATTCATACGGTACCAAGGGATATAAACTCTTAGATCTTGATACTAAATCCATTTTTGTATCTTGTGATGTTGTTTTTCATGAGACTTCATTCCCTTTTCAACTTCAAAGTCAGAATTGTGATTCTTCATCAGATCTTGTTCTTCCTGTTTGTATTGATGATATTAATTCTTCTTTGCCAGTTCATCTTCCCCCCTCTAATGAAATTAGTCCAGACCATCATGATCTGATTGATACTATTCCTAGGAAATCTTCTCGGATCAGAAAGCCACCCTCTTATTTGCAGGACTACCATTGCAAAATGGTCCAAACTTTTGATCAATCTTTATTTCATTCGGGTTCCACACAGCAGGCTTCTCATAAAGCTTTTGATATCTCAAGGTATCTTTCTTACACTCGTCTTTCCCCTACTCACAAAGCCTTTAGCATCTCTATTTCCACTCATCCTGAACCCAAAACTTACAAACAAGCAGCCACAGATCCTAAATGGCAAGAAGCCATGAAAGCAGAAATTTTAGCTCTTGCAAATAACAAAACTTGGACAGTTACTGATTTGCCTCTAGGAAAGAAAGCAATTGGTTCTAAGTGGGTGTATAAGGTGAAATACAAGGCGGATGGTAGTGTTGAAAGATACAAAGCACGTCTTGTAGCTAAAGATTTTACCCAAAAGGAGGGAATTGATTATGTTGAAACATTCTCTCCTGTTGCTAAAATGACAACAGTTCACTGTTTTTTGGCATTGGCTGCAAGTCAAAACTGGTTTTTAGAACAACTTGACGTTAATAATGCATTTTTGCATGGGGATTTAGAAGAAGAAGTTTATATGGTGATCCCACCCGGGTTTGCTAAAGAGGGGGAGAATAAAGTGTGTCGTTTGTTGAAATCTCTCTATGGGTTAAAGCAGGCCAGCCGGCAATGGTTCCAGAAACTAACCACTGCACTTTTATCCCTTGGTTATAAGCAATCCAATATTTTTTACAATATAAAGTAATTTGATGGAATTCAGTAAGTGCTCTGGAGAATACATTCTTCAACTTCTTTTTTTTTTTTTTTTTAAAGTTAAATAAATATGGGGTTATCTTCATAAGTGGGTGGACAAGAGCAAAGCAAAGTGTTATTTGTTGGACTCTGACTTTTACTTTCACTTTCACTTTTAGATCCACAAAACTGGAATAGGTTTGCATTCGAGCATAAGGGATTCCCTTGAAGCCTGGAAGTCAAGAATCAAAACATATCACACGATCATTATATCAATTGACTATATCTATTCCACCTAACAATACTTATAAAAAGATATCTATTCCCCCTGAAAACACTAAAACAAAAAAGAGCACATCTACACTCTTTTACCAAGTAGTCACCCTAATATGAGCATGGCCTTTATTATACATGAACATCTACATGCCATGAATTGGGACATTTAAATTGGGTAGCAAGTCTAGAAGCAAACCAGACAGTGACATTTGGAGGTAGATCAGTACTGCCTGTAATATTTGAAAGCTCATTGTTCTGCAACTCCCTGGAATATGGACGAGGCAGCATAGAAAATCCAGTAGGTTACAACTTTGAATGTCACAAGGGAGCATGTGAAAATCAGAACAAAGAAGCAACTTTGTTTAAGAACAAGGCACTTGAGAACATGAATATGCACTTCCAAACAAAGACATTTTCAACCAAGGTAATGGTAACAGTCATTCAGCTCTTACACAGTAAGGTTTTCCATTTTGTTCAAAGTCCTATTTTGCCAAATGCTGGATGGAATAGAGCCACTTAATGAATTGTTTGCAATTAACCTGCCATGGGGAACAATTCCAGAATTAAAGTCATTTATTCTATTAACACCTTGAATTCATTGACATATGTGGACTAAGTATAACTTAAGGTAAGTGGAAACAAAAGGTTGTATAAATATGAAGTAAATTACAATAACATTGAACACAAAAGGATGAAACAGCAAGTACTACTCACAGCCTCTGGAGACGAGGAAGGCCCGAAAAGTTGATGGGGATTTCTCCAGTAAGATGGTTGTTGGATAAACCACTGAGTATATTGTTTAAATAATAGATTTCAGAAGTCAAGGGAAATCTTAGTGCAAATTATCTTCAAAAACTGAAAGAAAAATCTGTAAAACTATGTGACATCTGAAAAATAAATTTAAACAAACATAAAAAGCATGCATATTACATCTTATTATGAAGATGCAGAATCTTACATAGTTGTAATATTCTCAGAAAACCTATCTGGAGGAACGGGTCCATTTAGCTTGTTTGAACTGAGGTCTCTGAAATTCAAATAAATATGGTATAAACAAAGTAGAAGTAGCTAGCAGAGTTGTCTTTGACAAGTAAAGAGAATTCAGCATGAAGCATTTAGTATTTTTGAGAAGCTCGTCCTTGACCATCTTATAATGACTTAAAAATAAAAATAAAATACGGTGACTTACAGATAAAGAAGTTTTGGTACTCTGCTCATATCGGGCATTTCTCCTTGCAAGTTGCAGTTCCTAAGGCTCCTAGTAAACCCAACCAAGACGTAAATCAAAATTTCTCAACATGGACAGGTGAAAACGTGCAAATTTCATGATTCCCATCTGGCATAGAAGGCTTCTAAGAACACGAAAGGTTTGTGACAGCTGATGAAAATAGTGTAGCATCTTTACAACTCAGGTAGATTACGTAAAGTCATGTTAGATATCAAACAGCACAGGATTAGTCATAGGAAAATACTTTCTCTGATAAGTTAGTCATAGGAAAATATTGACACGTTCAGTATACCAGTGAGTGATATTTCAAACGATGCAATGCCTTCTTGCCAACTTAGTGGGCTTAAACAACTCCACATCTTCATTCAATAAATGCCCACTTATATCCCTTTTCAATCGACGTTTGACTAATTCATTTATCATACAAAATATCATACTAGTAGCTGTACTAAATTATTTATACATAGCCAGTGTTTTCCTCTTTATTTTAGTTTTTTATGTTAGGGGAAAAAGAGCTTCATCTATGATTTGGTAAATAAATAAATAAATAAATTTCCTCTTTGCTTCTGAAACCTAGTTACAAACAAAGGATAATGATATGCACTTACAACTTTAACAACTGAGACATATCGCCATAAGAAGCTGGAATTGGAGTCCCATTGAAGTTGTTGTTATCAAGTTGACTGCAAAACAAAGACAATGAAACTTTACACCAGAGTACTTAAGTAATATCCAGAGTATTTAAGTAATCTTATCTTGTCGGAGAAGGAAAGCTTAGAAATCATAACCTTGTTCAAGTTGGGAAGCAAAAGGAAAGGACAAAAAATTCATATATTTTGGACATTATAACACTTGAGATTGAAATCAACATACTGAAACTCAAGGATAATGGGAACCATAATCCATAAACTTGCCATTTTGAAGCATATCTGACATAAATATATCAAGGGTAGTAGGAACCATACAGTATTTCTAATTTTGGCATTTTGGAAAGCTCTGATGGTAGATACCCTGATAAATTGTTATTATCAAGAAGCCTGCATTAGCAGAGCTGAAGATGGTCACCGATCTCATGAATTGTACACAGAAAGATGAATCAACATTAAATATGAAAATATGACCAATCACTGGCTTACAAGTGAACAAGATTTGGCAATTTGTATAGCTCTGGCGGGATTTGCCCACTAATTGAATTGTTGTTCATGTGACTGCTCACATGGGACAAAAGAAAAACAGGACAGAATTTAGAAAAAAAAAAAAAGTGAAGTAGGGTTAGTCATTACAGTACTATTTTGAGACAATATGTGAAAACACTCACAAATGCCCTGTTTTGTTCAAATTTGCAAATGAGATGGGTATTGGTCCTGATATGTTCTCGTCAATTTGTAATATGAACAAGTTTGGAAGATAACCAAGCTCTTCAGGTAATGGACCTGTTAATTGGTTTCCACTCGGAAGCCTGGACACATGGAGTATTAAATATGGAGTCAGAGAAAAAGCCAATGTATTGCATATTAAAAATTCAGAATCGTGCCAACATATCAAGCAGTGGCGGATAGCTTAGGTCTAAGGGGCCCCCCAAAAGTTTTAAAAAAATTCAAAATATACTTTATATTTTATTTATAATTTTATAAATATAGTAAATGCCCCCCAAAAAAATTTACACTCTCTATATGTTCTTTAAAATTTTTTAAAATCCCAATATATTTAGAAATGTATCTTTTCACTTTTTTGTCTTAGTCTTGAAATTTTGTATAATTTCTATATATTATTTACTTTCAAGGATGTAGCCTCACTAAAATTAAATTAAAATTAAGTTTAGAAAAAATAATACAATTATTAGTATGGATGTCCAAGTTTTTTTTGTTATAACAATACTAGACTTTTTAATATGGAATCCAAATTGAAAATACGAGAAACAACATTTAAGGTTGATAATTTACATGAAAAATAGTTGAGAGATTTTATCCTCTAAACTTCATTGAATAAAAAAAAATTATTTAAGGTCTCAATTATAACATTATATGCTTAATATGACACGAAAATATCTAAATTTTGCATGAAACTTGATAAACTAGCTTACAAACTATACAAACTAGAATCAAAGATGACCTTTTAAAAGATCACTTGATAATACTTTCTATGAAGAAAATAAATTCTAAGTATTTCATTATAAAAATAATAATGGATTAATATTATTCCATGAAACATTATCGTCATAAATTTGAAACATATATTAAGTTGTGTTTTTTAGAATTTTATTTCTATGTATATGTAGCAAATTATTGAGATCTAATTTTATATATAGTTATATTTTATGAATTTTTAGTTTCTTTTTATTTTATATAAACATGTCACACAAAAGAAAAATTGGCCCCCCTCATTAAAGTTCCTGGTTCCGCCACTTATATCAAGTAAATTAGTTCACACATGGATTATCTCTAATACTATGTAGAAATCAAGATTTTGGAATACATTAACTAGTATCTTATCTGCTTTTTTTAATGGAATAAGCATGAAATCATGCGATAACGATATTGAGTATCTAACCTCTCACATAGAAAAAAATAATCCACTTACAAGAGTTCCAAAGACACAAGATTGCCTATCTCCATGGGTATACTCCCACTTATGTTGTTCCACATAAAGTTCCTTTAACATATCAGATAGAGAAAGTAAGATACATAACTCAAAAGCCACCACAGGGTAGAGAAATTTTTTTTCCAGAATATCAACTGAAAGAGGAATCCATAAACGTTTATCAAGAAAAAGATGTGAAGCACAAAATATATATTTCAGAGATGCTTCGCCTTACAATATTGTTAGGTTTGATAAGCGGCCAAGCTTTGACGATAAATTTCCTAACAATTTCAATTTCATAAGTTGCCTGCAAAAAGAGTTTTTGATGATTGAGTCAATGGCCAATCATTATTCATGCTATTCATGAGTAGTTTTTTAATAAATGAAAGAACACTAAAATTGTCGATATTATGGATGCATTAACCACATCTACACCATACTCCAAAGAATTAGTCAAATTTATAATTAAAGCTCCTTGGAATCGCCTATAAAAGCTAGTTCCATATAGTAAATATCTTATACTGAACACGATGCTCATGCAATGCCTTTACAATTCTCACACCCAATTAGGGGTGGCAATATGTCACACGACCCGTTAACCCAACACGAACACGACACGATAATAGTGGGTTAGGGTTTAGCCTAAACAAGTTCGGGTCAAAACGGGTTGACCCGTTAAGACACGATTGCTTAACGGGTTGATAACGGGTCAACCCGTTTTGACCCATTATGACACGTTAAGAAAGTTAAAGTTACAATTATACCCTTTGTTGAACCTAAGGTTTCAAGTTTTGTGTAATTATATATTTACACATGGATTTTGATGATAACAAATAAATTCAAAGAATAAAGGAGTCTCAAGCTCAAGTTGTTCACCCAATGGAATCAAGCACATTAAGGAACCAAGCATGAGCAAGAAGGGAACAAGTTCACATTAAAGTCATAGAGAAATGTTGTAAATCTCTTAAAATTCGAAATTAGGATTAAGGCTCAAAAATTAATATTTTATCATAAAGCATTAAAATACATTTTCCACATGTGCATGAATATTTTGAAAATTAAATTTGAAAATTTTGAAAGATAATTGATTGTCATCTTTCACATGTGCATGCCATGATTAAAGGTTTGAACTTTGAAAATATTAAAGATGATTGATTGTCATCTTTCATATGTGCATGTTTTATTTGAATATTTTCAAAAGTGATTGATGCTTTTCTTCATTTATGCAAAAGGAAGATGTCTTTGTTTGAAAAATTTAAAAAGTAAAGTGTGCTCCTTTTGTCATATGCAAAAAGTAAAAGATTAGGTTTGAATTTTTTGAAAAGTAAAGTGTGCTCATTTTGTCACATGCAAAAAGTAAAAAGATTAGGTTTGAAATTTTTGAAAAATGAATGATGATGTCTTTGACATGTGAATCTTTTTAAATTTGAATATGAAGTCTCATATGCCTATAAATAGATCATTTGAGAGCTTCACATTCACAACACCAAGAGCATACAATATTCATTCAAAGCTTTCATTCTCTCTTCTCTAAACATTGAGCCTTAACTCTTATTCATTTTGAGAGATATAGTTTGTGCTTGTATTGTTCTTATTTCACTCATTAAGGAGTGTTTTCTGATATCCTACCCACTATCAAATCTTGTATCAGTAAAAGGGTGTGTACAACCCTTGTGCGTGTAGAAAGTGTTCTACACAGGGAATCGTTGAATCACCATGTGTAAGGTGATTGCAAGTGTAGAGGGTGTTCTACACGGATCCTTTGTAGCGGTGTTGTTCAAAGGTGTAATAGGTTTCTATCTCCACCTGAAGGAGATTGAATAGTGAATTCGGGGATCCTCAAGGGGTAGCTTGAGGCGAGGACGTAGGCAGTAGGGCCGAATCTCGTTAACATACTGAGTTTGCTTCTCTTACCCTTACTCTTTATATTTATTGCTATTTCATATTTTGTTTATACTTTATATTGTACTTGTGTTAGTCATCTGGGCAACACCCTTATACCTAAAAATAAAATTGTTAGAATTTCAATTTCGATATTTTTATTATTTGAATTGTAGTTTTGGACTTATAATTAGTTTTATAATTTTTACAGATATTGTGATTTTAACATTTATATAAAATTATGCTAAATTTAATCAGGTTAAAAAGGTTAATTTCGGGCCTATTCAACCCATTTACATAAATAGTTTAAAATGAGTTGTATTGTGTCGTATTAACCTATTTCGTAATATTTTCTTAATTTTTTTGTTTATTTATAAAAAAAAAATATTTTGTAATATTTATTAATGGGTCAAAACGGATTGACATGACACGACCCGTTATGTTAATGGGTCGTGTTAAGGTTTAAGATTTTGACACGATAAGCTTAACGGGTCGGGTTAGGGTTGACTTATATGACCCGTTAACACGATTTGACACGACACGAACACGACCCATTTACACGATTTGACACCCCTACACCCAATGTGGCACTAAATGCAATATGGGATGTCACAACCACCCCACTTCCTACTTAAATCTTTGGCATCCCCATCAGGCCCCATATCACGATGCAGTGCTAACTGCTAAGTTAGCTCTACCATTTATCGCAATCAAGGGATTCGCCAACCATATCTGCATGCGTTGTAGTCACAAGTCAAAATTATAGTTGAAACTCCCTACAATCACTTGTAAAGCCCAATTTCACTTGGTAAACAACCTGTGTGGAATTCGGCTATAATGACGAGGACAAAGTATGGATTCATGAGGACACGTTGGGGATATTTTCTAGCAAAATTGAGAAACATGTGTCCACTATTAAAAAAAAAAAAGAACATAGCCGCAATTTTCTGTAATATTCTTCCTTTTTTATCGATAATTTTCTGTTACATTCAAGAACTAAAGAACCAAGGAAGTTTGTTCCATGGCACCAACTAATATGCGTAGATATGCAAATGGAATAATATGCATTTCATCATGCAAGGGGACCACAGAAACAAAGAAAGAACAATTAAGTAAAGTGAAATAAATATGAAAATTATTGGCGTCAATAGTCCTCCCTGATATAAATAAAAGATGGGAGAAAAGGCTAAAATCATACAATTTTAGAACATGTCGATATCCATCATTTGAAGTCCCATTGGAGCACACAATCCCTGTCCAATTTGACGTGCATGGATCTCCTCGATTCCAATTTCTCAGATTGTTATTTGGATCTATCAAGCTTCTCTTGATTTCCTTCAATGCCTTCACTGCAAATTAATACAAGTGTTAACCATCATTAGCTTGAATAATGCAAAGAAAGCAGACTTATTTAAAAAATATACATCAAAATTGTTAGCTGAGCCAAGTTTGAGCATACACAATTTAAAACTCAACTATATGTAGCACTCTTCGCCACTCACGAGAGGGAAGTGAGTATTTGATATGTGAAGTAGTTACTACAAATCACTTGTTCAAGGATTCGCATAGCTAAGATCACTTCTTGTTGCTGTAGATTTTAATGGTCTTGGTTTTCATGACTTTCTTGTTTCCATTTCTTCTTCCTAGATAGGTGTTACCTCTTGGATACCATCTTGTGTCCTCGGGATATGCCTATTCTTATTGACTCAGCTTATAATGTTGTCTTCCAAGCGTAGAAGCTGTCAAAGTAATACAAGGGTAAGTCCCAAGATCGAATTCACAGGGACAATGAGTTATCAAAGCGTTTGTGAGATTTTCTTTGTGTAAAGGATGTATCGATTATGAAAGATGAAAATGGATGTGGATCTATGTT
>QGSO01023363.1:0-14594 GCA_011037825.1 Carya cathayensis | reverse complement strand
TATTTTTCAGCATTTATTTTCTTCCAATATTCTTAGAATAATTATGGTGAATTCGTTTATGTTGAATTCTATTTCTAGCATGAGCTAAATTTATTTAATTCTAGGAAAACGATGTAACCTAGTTCCGAACTATACTTGATTGTCTATGCTAATTGAAGGCAATTCTCTCTTTATTTATCTGATTTATTCTGAGTTTATTGCTTCTAATTAACTGGCCATTGATTAGATGATATTTAATCTTGTGATTTGCTATCGAAAGAGGGAATCATAGGGTAGATCTTGAATATTTCAGCATAGGTAAGTATACAGATCGAAACACTTGAATGAACCTATGTAGTAATTAAATAATTGGTCTTATTGCTTTCTTGATTATTTAATTTGCATATTCTTGTGTGAATTGATGAACAAAAATAAATTCCAATTGACTATCGAAATAGGCTTTTGGATGAATTAGAGATTTGCTAATAGACAAATAGAATTAAATTAAATTAGTTAGATGAGAAAAGCATACTGAAGAATTAGGCGAAATCAATTTCCTAGAAGTTTTCTTTCCCATTAATTTGATCTTCAAACGTCGATTTTATTTCCTTTGCATATTTCTCTTTACGTTGATCTTAGTTTAATTTGCAACTACAAAAATCTTAGTGATTCCTCTAGATAAAATCGAGATTAGTATAATTTTGATATTTGGCAAAAGTATGGTACCAATCCCTGAGGACGATACTCTTCTTATCACTTTATTATAAAACTACGATACTGTGCACTTGCCCAACTCATGAACTTACCCAACTCAACCTATTCTACTCAACAGCCCTGCCCACCAAAAGACCATAGTTCATTTCTCTGCTTGAGACTTCCATATTCAAGAAACTGTATAAGCAATGTTCAAGCAAGCCATTCAGAAAGTTAAAGAATGATTTGCATATATGTTAATGCACATAACAAATTGAAACTATCTTTATAAAACATGTACACTGTCAGCCAAGGAAAGGGAGTGATACCATGCCACCACACTCAAACTGAAATGTTAGGCCACACTAGAGTATAGCCAAAGGTCTAGACAAAGTCAGCATAAAGACTTTTAAGTAATCAATAAATCCAAACGAGCAAATCATACAGAGTCGTACCTTCACCAACTTGCTTAGTGCATCTAATTAGATGGAGTTACCATTGATCAAGTAGGACATCACAGCTGCAAATAAAATACCGACATTAGTCTTTAAAATTGAATAAATTCCATCCTGGAAGTGATGAAACCGATTCATATCTCCTACAATAATATCTCGCTGCACAACCTTGGATATTAACTTCATTGCAGCATGAATCATATGCCAAGCACACTGCGAGGATGCTTTTGAGAAAACAGGAGCCATCATTTCCACCCATCTGTCATATACATCAGCAACCAAATACATACTTTCACTATGAAGAATTGACAGCAAAGTACATCCATATATAAAAAATTGACAGCTAATTCAATTCTAAATAAAACCAAATAATACTAATGGAATGACACTCACTCTCAGATATTACATAGCATAGCTCCTTATTGTTCCAGATTGAGTTGACAGTAGTCCACTAAATCTTTAGAACCAGGTTATAACACTCTGTAACAAAGTTAAAAGAGCTAGTAAAAACCACATATACTTGAATAAATAACAACTGAATTTAAAGTCTTACCACATTATGAGTTTGAGAGAATCAGTTTATTCTCTCTTTGATTTTCTTTATGCAGCTTTGATATGTATTAAAATTAAGTTGCTGAAGTTGAAGGAAAAGGGTTACCTTAAGAAGAACAAAATGTAGAGGTTAAGTTAAATGGATAAACGAGCAATAAAAAATCAAAACTAACAAATAAAAGCATTTACCTTCGATGGCAACATCTTCTACATGCTCCTCCACCTCCCAAAAACTAAGTGGTTCACAACCCAACTAATTTTGTGCACAGATTAGTGCTTTGACAGTCTCCGGCGCTAATGAGCTTCGGTATGGGTCTATTACACGTCTACCGATGCTAAATGCAGACTCGGATGCGACGATGCAAATAGGAATGACCAATATATCACGTGCGATCTCTGCAAGAATGAGATATCTAAATGAATTCCTCTTCCACCAATCCAAAATATCAAACTCGGGTACTTTTGGTTCAATTACATCCGACAAATACCTCTCTAAGTCCGAGCTAAATACCGAATTGTTTTGCCCCTCAAGATATTGATTTAGAGATATATCAAAATCTTCATATTCCAAGTCATCACCAATAATACTTGAGGAACTTGAAACTTGTGCCATATTTGACCTTCCACTATCTAGCCCATAAAACTTGTGATATTGTTCAATCAAACGATTCATGAGCAATCTTACATTGGCCTCAATTCTATCTCCACATTCATCCCCTTTGCATTTTTTTTAACCAATATGATAAGGCCGTGATCTTATATCGAGGGTCAAGGACAAAAGCTACATAAACAATCATGTTCATCTTATTCATGTTTCCCCAATATTTATCAAACTTAAGTTTCATATTAGACGCCATCCTCCTCAACAAATCATCCCTCTCTGACCCATTTTGTTCAAATTGTGCTCAATTGTAGAAATTTATTGAAATAACAAATTAGATGTCACGTAAGATGAGCCAGAGATTTTCAAAGTGACATCATAAAAAACTTTAAGAAACTTAATAAAAACACGAGCCCTTTGCCAATCTTCAAATGAAGGCGTCGCAAGCTGTGACTCCCTCACTCTCATTAGCACAAAAGCTTTTTCATATTTTTCAGCAATACTAAGCATTAGGTATGTGGAGTTCCATCTAGTGGGAACATCTAGACACACCATTTTTCCACACACAATATTCAGCTCCTTTGCACATGTTCTAAACATGTCATGCCTTGTCGATGAGGACTTCACAAATCTTACAGCTTCTCTAATATTATTTATAGCATCATATATAATTTTTAAACCATCACAAACAATGAGGTTTAAAATATGTGCAGCACATCGCATATGTGTAAACTCGCCTTCCAAAATTGTAAACTCCTTATCTCTTATGCTCCTCCTCACATGATCAATAGCGACATCATTAGAGATGGCATTATCCACAGTGATCACACAAAGGCGGTTAATCTCCCAATCCATCAAGCAAGACTCTAACATCCAAGCAATGGTCTCACCTCTATGATTAGGAATCTTGAAAAACATTATGATTTTCTTGTGTAGTACCCAATTTTGATCAACATAATGACACGTGACACAAATATAATTATTGTTTTGCACCGATGTCCATATATCGGTGGTCAAACAAACTCTTTGATTGCTCAACAAATCCTTCAACTTTTGCTTCTCCTCCTTATATAAACCAATACACTCTTTTTGGAAGGTGGTTCGGGATGGCAAGTTGTGTCTAGGATCTAAATAACCCATGTGGCGCCCCCAAAATCCCCACGTACCAACACGGGGAAAATTGAGACGTCCGGATGATGACATCACGGGTCACCACCCTATCGAAGAGTGCCAAGTGTGTGCAAGCGACAAATGTGCACAAGAAGATACGCAGCGGATAGCAAAGTCAAATACTAAGTACCAGAATTTTTTCTTAAATAAAATACAAAACGGTTCAAAGGTACATAATAAAATATTACATGATATAAATATTGTTTCAAACCAAACATAAAGCATGAACTCCAACTCAGATCTCCGGCGGAGCCGCATCCTCGGGCTCAGCCTCCTCCTCCTCCTCGAACTCTGCATCAAAATCTACGGTACCAAAAATGGTGCCGCAGGTAAGTAAAATCCAAAACACCACTAGATAAAAACATATTAAACTCAAACAACAAGCATGAATGAATGCCAATGCACAAAACTCCCAAACCATATTTTTCCACGCACGCCAAAAACCCATTTGGCTTAAAAACATAACCTTTAAAACCAAGCCTCGCCATTATCCCAGATAATGGCCCAAACCACCATTTTCCCAGAAAATGGATCACAAGACCATCGCCATTTTCCCAGAAAATGGCCCATATCCGAAAACCATGAAAACCAACCAATTATGCATGCACCATGATCTCCCCTAGGGATCATCCGCACACTCTGGCTCTGTGCCACACCGCAGGTAACGTCTACGCGTGTGACACCTACACGAGTGATGCCCAGACTCGCGCCTCCAACTCGCGCGTACCTGGCCAGGCCATCCTCTAGTCCCCGCCACTAAAAGGACCACGGAGTCGACACGACAGCGTTACCGTATCGTGCGATCCGGTCGTCGCCCGGCGACAACCCAGGGGATGTCACTCAGTATTATCCACTCCCGAGTGACCAGAGGAGCTCCACCGAGATAATAACCCATCCCGGCTTGGGCTCGTGATACGCACACTCCCAAAAACCATTTACGCCAATAAAACATGATTTTATCCAATAAAATAAAATACAAGTGCATGCATCATGTAAATGCCAATTTCAATGCTCGACAAATAAATTCAACCATAGCACAACAAATCAAGCAACTCCGTCCTCCATCCATCCGACCCCCGAACTCCTCGGACTCAGTCCGGAATCAGCGAACCAACCAAATAATTTATTGAAAGAGTAAAATACATTTAAATCTAAAAGTAGCGTTTGGAAAATACTTACAGCGCTATATAGGATTTTTAGAAGGTTCGGCGCGAAGCGAACGGCGATGCGAAAGCAACGTAACAGTGCAAATGCACTGTTCCCGTGGGTCGCAAAATACCCACTTTTGACCGGGGACAAACCAAGACACCAAATTGATAGGGAATGGTCTAGAGATGTTTATGAAGCTAGTGGAAGTGAGTTTTGGCCGTGGGTGGCGGCGAAAACGCCGGTAGGGGCGGAAAAAGGGCAAATCGGAGTTGAGCTCGTGGGAGCCGCTCCGGTGACCGTTTGAGGCCGGGGATGGGTGGGTTAGGTCGGCAAGGAGTAGGGGAAGAAGTGGTGAAGAGGTGGTGGCCGGAGGTGGAGCGACGGCGGCGGATCGGGCCTCAAGCCGTGCGGCTTGTTGGGCTTTTTCCGGCCAAACGGCCGGCCGGTTGGGGCTGGGAGTCGGAGGGGATGATCACCGGCCGGAGGGGAGTCGACCGGCAGGGGTGGCGTCGGGCACGACGCCGGCGAACGGCGGGCCTGGGCGGGAAGGCTTTCCGGCGTGGGTGAGGAGAGAGAGAGAAAGAGAGGGACGCGGGGAGAGAGAGAGAGAGCCGAACGGGAGAGGGAAAAAAAGGAAAAAGAAAAAAGAAAAAAGGAAAAAAGAAAAAGAAGAGGAAAAGAAAAGATGAAGGAAATTAATGAGGTCCAGTCCTCACGTTGGAAGTCCGAAGACTGATCAGCCGAAAACGGTATAAAAACATAAAACGATTAAAATAAATTAACACTACATCAAATAAATAAATAAACACCAATAAAATATTTTAAACACATCAATAAGCTAAAATAAAATAAATAACTAGTAAAAACCAACTATTTAAATTTTTAAAACCAAAAACAAGCCAAAATAAATTAAATCACAATTTAAATCCAACAGCCAATAAAAATCCATTTAAAACTCGATAATTTAAAATAAAAGCACTATAAAATATTTAATTAAATTAAAATATTCCTTCAGTGAAAATACACATAAAAGCGGGTCATCACAACCCAAGAGTTTAACAAATGCCGGATGCTCAATAACCTTTAATGGCAATTCACACTGGATAAACAAATTAGAAATCATTGCCTTCAATTTTTCACGATCATATTGTACTAACATTTGAGGACTAGATCCTCTACCATCCATTCTAACTCCAATGTGTGATAGTGATTTATCCTTCTCAAGATTTTTATCCTGTCTAATGAGAGACTCCGGACAAGAATATCCTAGGTGGTGCAACATTGATGAAGTACTATTTTTATAATGGCATCCATAAATCTTGAAACAATAATTGCATTGAGTTTTCGATGCAATGGGATCAACAGGTTCAATCTTTGTAAAATGATCCCATACATGAGATTGGTTGGTAGCCTTCTTGGCTCTTTTTGGCTTTGTGGGTAGTGATGGTGCGGGCCTTGGATTTTGGATATTTATGGAGGAAGGCACTAAAGGACTAATGTCTTCCTCCATGTCTAATGAAATATAAGCTGAACTAGAACCACCAACACTATCACTAAAACTACCTTCCATCTGTTTTAAGCATAAGAAAAAAATATATATAATAAATATTTGTCAATTTAGAGCTTTAATAAATATTATGCAAACTTTGGTTCAGCAAATATATATGAATACAGGAGACATGCAACCACAAAAACCAGTATAGTGACACTGCCCAAGCTGCATTTATTACGAGTTAATTCCATCACATAATCCACTCCACCCCAACCAGCCAAAGGAAAAGGGAAGAACCCTAATTTAATTTACAATCATATCTACCAAGATCTTAAAAAAAGGCCAATATCAACAAAAAGAAAAGCACAAAAGAAAATTAATTTGTCTTTGTAATAGGGAAAAAGCAGCTTAGTGTTTCATAAAGTTGTTAGATGTAGCTTTAGAGAACTCTTTAGTTTCAGGAGCTTAACCACTGAATTCGTTTCCTTCATTGGTTTCTGGTGTGATTCAAATCCACTAAAGCCAATCTAGTCCCAAGCTAAATGTTAATTATTAATCATAACCACCAAACCCAAATGCCAGTCACTAGCAAAAACAGAACAAATAAATAAAGAATTCAATGTCAATTCCAGCAAAAAATACAAACAAAAAAGAGCTTTGCCAAAACATAAAAATATTAGCTTTGATAATGCTTCTCTGATGCACAAAATTTATAAAGCCAAGTATTTCCCAATACTAGCTTCTAGGAATCAAAACTGGGCACAGTTCCCTCATATGCGTGGAGGGGAATGGAAGGCAAAGAAGTATCTTATGAAATGCTATAGATGAAGGGTAGGAAATGGTAAATTTATTAACATCTAGATAGATTTTTGGCTGCCTGAACATAGACTCATTCCAAGGGATCTAAATCAGTCCAATTATCAAGAAAATGACAAATGGAAAACCTCATTAATGAAAACACAAGCTAGAGGAAAGTAGAACAAGTGAGAAAGGTTTGACCACCAAGAGAAGCAGCTGAAGTGTTGAAGATACTAATTGGTCCTGGAAGTAGAGAAGACAAACTCATCTAGGAACATGAGAAAAATGAGAATTATAGTGTCAGAAGTGCTTACAGATTCTTTTATGCTTTTAGGAATTTAAAGAATGAAAGGGAATGTTCAAATATAGAGGAGTAGAAAACTTTGTGGAAAAAGCTTGCATGGAGAGCTTGCAGAAATGGGATCCCTACTCTGTAAAATTTAAAGCATAGAAAGGTTCTTATAGAATATTACTATCAGTTATGTAGTGAGGAAGCTAAAGGTATCAACCATTCTCTCTTTTATTGTCCCTCTATTAAATCATGTTGGAAACAATAGTTTAGCTATCTGTCAACCTCTTAGCCAAGAGGACTTTGTGAGACTAGCATAGAAAGTTCTTAACAAAGGGAGTAAATGTGAGTTGGAAAATTTTTTCCTTATAGTATGCAGAATATGATATAGAAGAAATCAAAAATCACATGAAGGGAAGAACTTACAACCTGATCAAGTGGTTGACTATGCTTTGTCTTTATATAAAGAACACAATAAGGCTCAGAATCGATCATAACAGTTTAAAATCTCAATTCAACATACAGGTCGTATGGCTAATGAGGCTGCACATAATATGGCTAATTCTATGATGTGATATCAAGTAGGAACAATTGATCATTTTTCCTTTTCACCTTCAAACGTTTATTGTATTTTGCATGTGTGTCTAAATGGTCGTATCAGGTAATGCGTCCTACAAAGTACAATCAACTTTCTAGTACATAATCCAGAAAATCAAATACAAACCCAGAAAAAAAATCTAACTAAACCGAGAGAGAGGCAGAGACAGAGATACCAAAAGCATGAAAAATGAAATCCAACCAAACCGAGAAAAAAAATCTAATGCAAACCCAGAAAAAAAAAAAAAACCAACCAAACCGAGAGAGAGACAGAGAAAGAGAGATTAATATTCCGTATGCTTCGAGAGAGTTGAGAGACGGCGATGAGAGACGACACAGCTAGGGTTGAGAGACGGCACAACTAGGGTTGAGAGAAGACTGAAGTTGAGTGAGGGTTAGCAATCCGTTCGAGCCTTCGAGAGAGTTGAGAGGAAAAGAAATAAAAAAGACAGAAACGGTATCGTTTTCGGAAAATTAAAAAGAAAAAACAATGCGGATCCGTAACCCGGTTAGAGATTACCGGGTTTTACAACCGGATCCGTGCTAAATAAAACCGCCCGGGTGTAATCCACCCGGATCCGGATTTCTGGACCGAATCGGATAAAAATCCGGTCCGAATGCACACCCATACTTTATATTAAAAATAATTTTATAATCTCATATATTACATCAAACCACATCAATTTATAATTTTATTTTGAATAATTCTTTTGTTATTAAAATATTTTTCTTTATAAAAATATTCTCCTTTGTGAACTCCTACAATTGTTGTGAACGCAGGGACATGGCAGTAATTTTATATTTTAGCCAAATGGCCGACGTCGAGTCTCGTACCACTTTTGGTTTTCTACCACATCGTCATCATCATATATCGGAGGCGTTTGGACGCGGAGTTAAGCGCAAACCTAACAAAAAACAATCGTCCGAGAGGGTCATCTGTGGATGTATGCACTACACGTTAATTTATCAGGACAGACTTTTAGGCCCATCTGACAGCCCACTGTTTCACGTCTCCCGCTCTGCCATCTATAAACTTTTGTAAAAATGAAACTGTCAAAGGTAATCTACGGCTAACCTTATAAAATCTCTAATTTTATTCTATCCATTACCTTCTCCTGATATTGTTGTACTTATTTTTAATGTATTGGTAATATTTTTTATTTAATAATTAAAAATATTTATTAATAATTAATAGAACCTATTTTTTTTATCAAATTTTAAAAAATTTAAAATTATTTTATTTTATCTCATTTTATTAATTAAATATATTTTTTTATAAATAATTTTATCTCAACTTAATTTAAAAATTTTATTTTATTTAAAATATCCATTTGAAAAAATATATAATCAGACGAGGCTGACTCTTTAAAGACTTTAATCTAATGGGAAAAAGTTTTTTTCTTTTGAAATTTTTTTTAATATTTTTATATTTAGTGGAAATCACGTATGAGGAATATATTAATCTTTGATGGGCTCCAAGAGCCTGACGGCGATGTAGAGGCCATTCTTGGCCTTCTGTATTTACAGTCGGATCCGGTTATCATCCGGATATGGATATCCATCCGGATTTAAAAATCGAACATATCAGTCCACTTTTAAAAATTGAATGCAGATTCGGATATTTCTAAATACTCATATCTGGATCTGGATACACGGTCTTAATTTAATGAATTGTATTTTTCAGATATTCTGCTTATATTATTCCTTTTTTTTTTCGTTTTTAATTAACAAAATTTGGCACCAAAGTTAAATAAAAAAAAAAAAAAGGAGATCAAAGAACTTTTGCCATCTATCCCAACATAATTATACATTTTTCATACCGATCTCTTCAGACCAAAAGAGGTGTGCTTGGCTTGTCTCTAGGACCGAGGGTCCGTAGAGTTTGGTACTCCAATCCTTGGGAGGGGGAGTTGTGTGACGCCCCCAAATTCCGCTTGGGATTGAACGGACATTTGAAGCGTCGAGACATGCAACACAAGGTTACCTGCCCCCGTTCATGACATATAAGATGCAATGTTCCTACATGCATCTAGCATTATGCAATATTCGCAGCGGATAATTTTTTTTCTTTAGCAATACTATGCACCAAACTAAAAATATCCCAAATACTTGAAACATATTTCATACATAAAGGCATACTAAAAAGCCGTGATCACCACACTAATCCAAAATGGTTGTGATCAAAAGAATACTTGAAATACAACTCCAAAAGTACAAGTATTAACCTGAGTTAAATACTATACCATCATCAACATCGCACCGTGGCCTAGTTGACCGTATTCAGTTGGTCAGATTCCAATTCTCCTTTGGGTCCTGTAACAAGATCTACCATTCGGGGGGAATGGTAGTTGGGACTACCACAGTGAGATTTGATTACAAATCTCAGTAAGTTAACATAAAACTCACACACAGGTTAAAGATGCATGCATGGCAGTAAAAGCATAAATGCATAAGTATAGTCGTACATAAGCATAGCATAACTTGACATATAGCATGACTTAACCAGAACTTAAACGTGAATCTGAACTTGACTTAACATGGCATAAACTTAAGCTTAAAACATAACATGAACAAACAACATAACATGAACGTGAAACATAACATGGACTTGAAATATAGCATGAACGTAAACATGCATAACATAAATAAGAACTTGAAAATAACATAAACTTGAACATAACATGACATGAACATAACATGTACGTGAGCATAACATAACATGGACTTGATCTAAAACTTGACTTATCATGTATTTGATCTGAAACTGGACTTAACATAAACTTGGAATATTATTCAATTGTCTTGATTAATAACGTGCGTTAATACGTACTCCACAGTTGTTGTGGCCCCACGTATTCAAGTAACATAAAAATAATACGTACTCCACAGTTGTTGTGGCCCCACGTATTCTACGTGTCACAATTGCTGTGTCTCACGTAGTGTATGCTCCACAGTTGTTGTGGCCCCATACTTCATGCTCCACAGTTGTTGTGGCCCCATGAATACACATAACATAAAATATAATACGTACTCCACAGTTGTTGTGGCCCCACGCATTATAAGTAACATAAAATATAATACGTACTCCACAGTTGTTGTGGCCCCACGCATTATAAGTAACATAAAATATAATACGTACTCCACAGTTGTTGTGGCCCCACGCATTATAAGTAACATAAAATATAATACGTACTCCACAGTTGTTGTGGCCCCACGCATTATACGTAACATAAATATAATACGTACTCCACAGTTGTTGTGGCCCCACGTATTATAAGTAACATAAAATATAATACGTACTCCACAGTTGTTGTGGCCCCACGTATTATATGTGTCACAAATTGCTGTGTAACAGATAATTATTCATTAGAGATTAAACCATGCGTAACAGATAAACATGTAATGACATAGCATGACATGGCATATACGATAACATACATACATAAATTGTAGTTCCCTTACCCATCACACATACACAATAAACTGATAGTAAGTTAGAGGCTAACTTACCTCGATCGTCGCGTTCTATGAGAATAGAGCGCGAAACACGAGGAACTGCACAACAGCTGGAAGAGGAACACTCAAGTCCTTAAGATTTTCACTTCTGAACTTAATTGTCCATATTATGAGCACTTGCAACACCACGGCAACGTGAGGTTTCACTATACCCAGAAGAGATAATTTGACTTCAGAAAGCCTTTGCACTAAAACAAGTTCATTAAAATTATCAATAATAACCAAACAAACAATTCCTTTCTCAATCCATATACTCTTAGCCATAGTCAACCACAAGATGACACCAGTCACCCCGGACTATAATCCATAACACCACTGCTTCGGGACACTGTCATACAGTTTCCCAACACTACACCATACGCTCTACACTTCTCTGTTACGCCATCCAACCCTTCGTGACACGCCATCCGGTGTTTCACGACTTAATACAGAGTACACTCACGTGAACTCTCTTCCATCCACACTACAATACCCATCACTGCGATACACGTCTCACGGTGCATCGCTACGCGACACGGAGTACGCGCCACGCGTACTCCTTTCGCTACAACACTCATCACCCCGACGCACATCACACGGTGCGTCACCAAACAACACGGAGTACACTTCACATGCACTCCCTTCATTCTACACCACACACACTACAGCGCACGTCGCACGGCGCGTCGCTGCTTTACACAGAATACGCTACACGCGTATTCTCTTCACACAACCCGCCGTATCACATCTACGGCATCCATCTCACGCCTATACTTCACAGCACAGTCCACAAAACTACAAAATCAAGCCCAACACTTCACAACCACACTTCGTTTCACAACTACGCAGCGAACTCCACAAACACTAACTACACAGTCTACAGCCAACCAAAACAACTATGTTAAACATAAATAACTAAAGATAGAGGGTTATACCATCGACGGGATAACCCGTGCGTCGCTCGCTGCTCGTCACGAACATGCGTCGGAGGACGTACGTGGCGGTAACACCGCGTACGGTGGCTGTCCACCACATAAAGTGGTAGTTTGGGGCGAGAAAAGCTAAGCGTGGCCTTGGAAGGCTCATGGTCGCCTTGTGTGGTCAAAGGTGGCGGAGCACGGCGGCATCACGCCGTGAACAGTAAATCCGAACGGTGAGCGGAGGAGACGCGAGGTAGCGAAAAGTCATACAACTTCATGGCAAAGCTAGGGAAAGGTAGAGGAACATGTGGTGGAGCTGTGGTGGCGAGGTGGTGGTCGGACGGTGGCTAACGGCGGCGGATCGGCCGTTTGAAACCATTTTTGGCCTTGGAGAGTGCGGGAGAGTGTGAGCTCTACGAAGCTCCGTTGGCCATGAAATTTCTTGGAGAGGTTCATGAGGATGAGAGGAACAAGATGGTGGTGGTGAAACACCACGGGTGGCCGTGTACGGCGGCGCACGGTGGTGCAACCGAACGGGTGTTTTGAGAAACCCATATGAGAAAGAGTGAGAGTTAGGGAAAAAGAAAGACATGGGGAGGAAGCCCTTGATGTGGTGAATCCAATGGTGGTGCTTGGTGGCTGATTTGGCCGTGTATGGTGGTCCAAAATGGTGAAAAACCTTAAAGACCCATTTGTTTGGAGGCGAGAGTGGTGGCTAACGGTGGCTCGGATGGAGGTGAAACTTGGAGGGGATGTTCACCGGTGAGAGGGGAAGAAATCTGGGTGGGTGGTGTAGGCCACGCCTGTGACGCCCCCAAATCCCCACGTACCAACACGGGGAATTCGAGACGTCCGGATGATGACAACCCGGGTCACCACTCCTATCGAGAGTGCCAAGTGTGTGCAAGCGACAAATGTGCACAAGGAAAGATACGCAGCGGATAGCAAAGTCTAAAATATAAGTACCAGAATTTTTTCTTAAATAAAATACAAAAGCGGTTCAAAGGTACATAATAAAATATTACATAGACATAAATATTGTTTCAAAGCCAACTACAAAGCATAACTCAAGCTCAGATACTCCGGCGGAGCCGCATCCTCGGGCTCAGCCTCCTCCTCCTCCTCGAACTCTGCATCCAAAATCTACGGTACCAAAAATGGTGCCGCAGGTAAGTAAAATCCAAAACACCACTAGATAAAAACATATTAAACTCAAACAACAAGCATGAATGAATGCCAATGCACAAAACTCCCAAACCATATTTTCCACGCACGCCAAAAACCCATTTGGTTAAAAACATAACCTTTAAAACCAAGCCTCGCCATTATCCCAGATAATGGCCCAAACCACCATTTTCCCAGAAAATGGATCACAAGATCCATCGCCATTTTCCCAGAAAATGGCCCGTATCCGAAAACCATAAAACCAACCAATTATGCATGCACCATGATCTCCCCTAGGGATCATCCGCACACTCTGGCTCTGTGCCACACCGCAGGTAACGTCTACGCGTGTGACACCTACACGAGTGATGCCCAGACTCGCGCCTCCACCTTGCGCGTACCTGGCCAGGCCATCCTCTAGTCCCCGCCACTAAAGGACCACGGAGTCGACACGACAGCGTTACCGTATCGTGCGATCCGGTCGTCGCCCAGCGACAACCCAGGGGATGTCACTCAGTATTATCCACTCCCGAGTGACCAGAGGAGCTCCACCGAGATAATAACCCATCCCGGCTTGGGCTCGTGATACGCACACTCCAAAAATCCATTTACGCCAATAAAATAGGATTTTCTCAATTAAAATAAAATACACGTGCATGCTCCATGTAAATGCCAAATTTTCGATGCTCGACAAATAACAATCAACCATAGCACAATAAAACAAGCAACTCCGTCCTCCATCCATCCGACCCCCGAACTCCTCGGACTCAGTCCGGAATCAGCAAACCAACCAATTAAATTATTGAAAGAGTAAAATACATTTAAATCTAAAAGTAGAGTTTGGAAAATACTTACAGCAGCTATATAGGATTTTTAGAAGGTTCGGCGCGAAGCAACGGCGATGCGAAAGCAACGTAACAGTGCAAATGCACTGTTCCCGTGGGTCGCAAAATACCCACTTTTGACCGGGGACAAACCAAGACACCAAATTGATAGGGAATGGTCTAGGGATGTTTATGAAGCTAGTGGAAGTGAGTTTTGGCCGTGGGTGGCGGCGAAAACGCCGGTAGGGGCGGAAAAAGGGCAAATCGGAGTTGAGCTCGTGGGAGCCGCTCCGGTGACCGTTTGAGGCCGGGGATGGGTGGGTTAGGACGGCAAGGAGTAGGGGAAGAAGTGGTGAAGAGGTGGTGGCCGGAGGTGGAGCGACGGCGGCGGATCGGCTTACAAGCCGTGCGGCTTT
>QGSO01023156.1:0-10447 GCA_011037825.1 Carya cathayensis | reverse complement strand
TTAGCTTACGATGTGTTTAAAATATTTTCTTGGTGTTTATTTATTTTATTTGATGTAGTGTTTAATTTATTTTAGTCGTTTTATGTTTTTAATATCGTTTTCGGCGGATCAGTTTCTGGATCCCGGAAGTGAAGTTTGGACTTCATTTCTTTTCCCTTCTTTTCTTTTTCTCTTTTTTCTTTTTCCTTCTTTTCCTTTTCTCTTTCTTCTTTTCCTTCTTTCTTTCCTTTCTTTCTTTCTTTCCCGTTTCCCTCCCGTGCCCGTGCGTCGTTCTCTCTCTCTCCCCTGCACTTTTTCATTCCGCGCAGCCACCTTTGGCCAGCCATATCTCCGCCGTCCGGTGGAGGTGTCATACACCACCCCCGCCATTCTCTTCCTCTCACGGCAGACTACAACCCCTCCAATTTTCAGGACCATCGGAGCCACCGTTAGCCGCCACGAGCCGCTCAAAGTCGCGGCACCAACCCAGTTTTTCCCCTGTTACCGTTTTTCTTCCTCCGCCCAGAACCGCCACTTGCCGGCGGCGTGGCCTCCACCACCCACCCAGAAAACTTCCCCTCCCTCCGGTGCACCACCCCTCCAAAGATCTCCCCCAACCGTGCCGCCGTTTGGCCGGAAAAGCGCATCTAAGCCGCACGGTTTGTCACCGTTTCCGGCGCCGTCGCACCACCTCCGGCCACCATCTTTTCACCACTTCTTCCCCTACCTCTTGCCGACCTAACCCACCCATTTCCGGCCTAGATCGGCCACCGGAGCAGCTCCCACGAGCTCAACTCCGATTTGCTCGTTTTTCGCTTCTACCGGCGTTTTCGCCGCCACCCACGGCCAAAACTCACTTCCACTAGCTTCATAAACATCCCTAGACCATTCCCTATCAATTTGGTGTCTTGGTTTGTCCCCGTTCAAAAGTGGGTATTTTGCGACCCACGGCTACAGTGCATTTGCACTGTTACGTTGCTTTCCGCCCATCGTTTGCCGCGCGCCGAACCTTCTAAAAATCCTATATAGCTCTGTAAGTATTTTCCAAACTCTACTTTTAGATTTAATTATATTTTGCTCTTACAATAATTTATTTGGTTGGTTTGCTGATTCCGGACTGAGTCCGAGGAGTTCGGGGGTCGGATGGATGGAGGACGGAGTTGCTTGAATTGTTGTTCTATGGTTGGTTGTATTTGTCGAGCATTGAAATTTGCATTTACATGGTGCATGCACGTGTATTTTATTTTAATTGAGAAAATCCTGTTTTATTGGCGTAAATGGATTTTCGGGTGCGTGCGTATCACGAGCCCAAGCCGGGATGGGTTATTATCTCGGTGGAGCTCCTCTGGTCACTCGGGAGTGGATAATACTGAGTGACATCCCCTGGGTTGTCGCTGGGCGACGACCGGATCGCACGATACGGTAACGCTGTCGTGTCGACTCCGTGGTCCCTAGAGTGGCGGGGACTAGAGGATGGCCTGGCCAGGTACGCGCGAGGCGCGAGTCTGGGCATCACTCGTGTAGGTGTCACACGCGTAGACGTTACCTGCGGTGTGGCACAGAGCCAGAGTGTGCGGATGATCCCTAGGGGAGATCATGGTGCATGCATAATCGGTTGGTTTTTATGGTTTTCGGATACGGGCCATTTTCTGGGAAAATGGCGAGGATGTGTTGAGGACTTGTGATCCATTTTCTGGGAAAATGGTGGTTTGGGCCATTATCTGGGATAATGGCGAGGCTTGGTTTTAAACGGTATGTGTGGGCCGTTATCGGGGATAATGGCGAGGTTTGTTTAATGGATATGTTTTTGAGCCAAATGGGTTTTTGGCGTGCGTGGAAAAATATGGTTTATGAGTTTTGTGCATTGGCATTTATTCATGCATATTGTTTGAGTTTAATATGCTTTTATCTAGAGGTGTTTGGATTTTACTTACCTGCGGCACCATTTTTGGTACCGTAGATTTTGGTGCAGAGTTCGAGGAGGAGGAGGAGGCTGAGCCCGAGGATGCGGCTCCGCCGGAGATCTGAGTTGGAGTTCATGCTTCTAATTGGTTTTGAAACAATATTTATGACTTGTAATATTTTATTATGTATCTTTGAACCACTTTGTATTTTATTTAAGAAAAAAATTCTGGTACTTAATTTTATGACTTTGCTATCCGCTGCGTATCTCTTCGTGCACTTTTGTCGCTTGCACACACTTGGCACTCGTCGATAGGATGGTGACCCGGGTTGTCACCATCCGGACGTCTCGAATTCCCCGTGTTGGTACGTGGGGATTTGGGGGCGTCACAGGTGGTATCAGAGCAGTTCGGCTCTGGGTAAAACCACATGTCCCATAGGTGTAGTACCAGAATGTTTTTTTAAGTTGTGTTTTAAAATTTATTTTAAGTAATATTGCTTTTTGACGTGTTTTAGTTGTTTTGAATTTATTTGAGCTTGTTTGGTTGTTTTATTTAATTAGTTATGTTATTGCATGCTGGTTTCGTTTGTTTCTTGTTATGTGGTTGGGTTTTGTATTTTTTTTGGTTTTATGTTATCGTTATTTGGTTTTGTTTTAAGTTATATGTTTTGTTTTGTCCAAAAAAAAGTGGGGTTAAGGATTATGCGATGGCAGGAGGAAGGTACTATTGAGAATGTCGTTGGTAGGAGTAAATACTTAGTGTAGTAGGGTTGAATTTTATAGAGGTGGGTTACTCTTATAATATTGTGGCTAGAAGGAAACGACGTGGGTTAGGCGATCTCTTGGGAGTAGGAATGTAAGTTGCAACTAAGGAGGGGAGTTAACTTTAAGTCGCTTAAGATAATTGAGGTCTTGGGTTTTGTAGAATTTATGTAAAGAGATTATAGAATAGGAGAGTGTAGACTCAACGAACTTTAAGGATTGGTTTAAGAGAATTTTATCTAAGGTTTAAGGTCTTATAGATTTTAGGAAATAAGATTTGGGTAATTAAGGTGTTAGGTTCGACAAGATTTGGGGGAAATAATTAAATTTCAAGTTTTAAATTTCGCTGATTCGGATGAGCAATTTGGTGGCAATCGGGGTTTTAAAATTTACAAGTTTTTTTTTAGGTGAATGTTTTGGATTAAAGCCATCAATCTTGAGGATTTCAGAAAATGATTTATCATCCGTTAATGTATTAGATTTTAAAAGCTTTGGGAGTCGATTGTTCTATTATGGGGTGTAAACTCATTGATCTTAGAAATTCTAAAAGTGATTCTTATTTGATTTAAGGTTCTAGAATTGCAGAGTTGAAGGACCAATTTATAATAAGAGTTGAGTTCTTAGTTTTACAGACTTGTTGTGCTAGCTTGATCTACTCTGGAGAGGTCAGTTTGCAACCATTAAAATGAGGTTGATCAGAGTTGAGTTATTGATTTCTGGGGTACATTTCTTTGAGAATGGAGGTAATGATTTAGTTCGTGTATTTCTTTGAGGATTGAAGATATCGAGCTAGTTTAGAAAATAATTATTGTTAACTCGAGGTTGTAGTAATAGATTTTAAGAAATGATTTTTATCGGTTTGGAAGAAATAGATCCATCAAGGTTTTGGAAACAATGGTTTAATTGTTGGTATTCAATTCGATTGAAGTTGAGACCTTATGTTTCGGAACCTTTGGGAATGGATTATTAGCAGGTTTAAGGTCATTTTCAGTACTAAGCTTAAAACGATAACTATTTGCTGATATTAAGGGTAATATATTAAATAACTAGCAAAAACTAACTATTAAATTTTTAAAACAAAAAACGAGCTAAAATCAATTAAACAGCAATTTAAATTCAACAGCCAATAAAATCCAATTAAAATCCGATAATTTAAAATAAAAGCACTATAATATTAATTAAATTAAAAACACTCCTTTAGTGAAAATACACGTAAAAACGGGTCATCATAGAAACCCTAAACGGTTTCCCCAAACCCTAAAGTTGGCCTTCAAACCCTTTTTGATCCAATTTCTAGCATTGTGTTTAATCACTTGATTAAATCACTTCCATATGTTATTAATTTCTCAACATATTGTTATGACATCATTATCGAACTTTTTAAATCTTGGAAATTTGATTGGGTCAAGAAAAATTGGATTTGAGCTTGATAGCATCTCAAACCCTAACCAAACCCCCTTTAAACTCCAAATTGAAGCCCACTTGGTTGAGGCCTACCAAGGCCTACAAATTTGGCCACCTTGGCAAGGCTTCTTGGAGAAGTTTCCACCCCTACATCGCAGACCATCCACTGCCCTTGGCTGCACCCAATAGTGCTTTGATGAGATGGAGAAACCCACTCCATCAACCTCCATACCTCACAGCTTCTGCAGGCAGTCCTTTGCCCCCACTATTCTCCACTTTATGTCACATAGCCACCTCCAATCAAGGGTCATTTAGGTCCATATCTTCCCCCTAAAGAAGTCTTGAGTCGTGCAAGACACATTTACTTCCCTTTAATCACTTCTTCACCCCGTTCTTAGAGAGAAACCAAAAAGAGTTCTGTCGGGCAGATTTTGTGTCTTGTTGCGTGGATATTTTTGACCCTTCATAAAATTTGTTCCTCTTTGAGTCTAGTTTCCATAGATATATTATTTGTATAATTCCATGGTTATTTGTTTTGTAAAAAGTATTTTTAACCATGGAAAGGTCATTCTGGGCCTGAATCTGGAGAGTATGTTATGTTTTGGAGTTTTTGACCAAGCTAATAGACATATCTTGGTCCAAAAATTTTATGGAGTGTTGTTAGCATGTGTTTAACAGTGTTCATTGACGTCTTGTTGCATGAATAAAATTTTTGATGATAGATTTTCTTAGATCTAGAAACTTGAAAACTGGAAGTGGCAAAACAGTTTTTATTTGGAGAAAGTTTGAATATTTCGAGGTCTGATCTTACTCTAAAGGCTTTGATATTTTTATATGATGATCCTAAGTCTCTTATTTTCATTTTAGAATGTTATTTTGAAGATATTTAGTATTAGTTTCAAATATATGATTTTTCTATGCAAGAGGATTCCGATTAGGCCTAAGATTTGATGTGTTTGGGTTAGATTTATGTTTTATTGATTTTTAGCCATGTGATTTTAATTTTTATGGTTGGATATTCTTTAAGACATATTTTGAAACCATGTGATGCTTTATTTCGAAGATCTCATCTTTCTAAGCCATTGATCAAAAGATTTATCAAAGCTAGTTGAGGAAAAAGTTTCTGTTTTTGGAATAAGTGTAAAACCAAAAACTCCAAGTGTTATTTTGTGAGTTTGGTGACTTTAGTTTGATGATTTAAAGCATGGTTGATCTTAGGATAATGTTATGAATATGTTAGAAGTAAGAATTGATTTTTTTGAATTTTTGGAGATGTTTTGATTTAGGGTCAAAGCTTGTGATTCAAGTGTTTGGATCTTTTTACAAAGAGACTTTGGTGTTGATTATTAGTTTTTTCTAAATAGATATTTTAAGTATGGTTTTAAACTTAGGATAGGAACATGTTTGTTGCAAAATTTTGGTGTAAGCACGAGTTTTGAAGTTGGAAGGAATTGCAACAAAAATCAAGAGAAATGACCAATGGATGTTTCAGCCGTAGTGTGTTTTCCATAGTTTTGTTTTGTTTTAAATTTTTCTAAGTTGATATTTGAGTTTAGGACAAAATTTTCATGAGGAATGTAAATTTTGAAAATTTTCGGAGTTAGGATGTGGAATCCTTAAGTTAGGGCTAAAATGGTCATTTTCTCACATGTAGAGGGTAAAATGGTAATTTTATTCAAAGTTAGCTTATTTTCATGTTTCTAATTGTAAGTAATTAAATGTCTAACTTTTAGAATACCTTCTTACAGTTTCTCGTGTTTCGTATTTTATTCTCGTAGAATGCGACGATCGAGGTAAGTTAGTTTCGAACTTACTATCAGTTTATTGTGTATGTATGATGGGTAAGGGAACTAAAATTTATGTATCTTTGTTAGACATTACATGTTTATCAGTTATGCATGATTTATTCTGTAACGAATATTTATCTGTTACACAATCTATCTTGTCACGTATTGCTATATGTTATAAATATGTCATGTTAAGTATGCCAAATGTTACATGTATGTCATATCATGTAATATTCACGATTGCAAGTATGTCATGTTAAGTAAAGAAGTTAGATCACGTTCAAGTCAACTTATTCATGTCAATCACAATCCTTAGTGCTAAGATGGGGTAATATCCTAGTGGAACTCCTTTGTTCATGCTGGAGTGTCTAAATAGGTGTGAAATTCCCTACGTTGATGAAGTACAGTCAACAGGTTGCGTATGGGGCCTAATTAGCTGGTCACCAGAGCGCACCAGGCACTAACGCCGATGGTGCCATATTTTATTTTACGTGTATTCATGGGGCCACAACAACTGTGGAGCATGAAGTACGGGGCCACAATAACTGTGGAGTACGTATTAACGCATTCACAGCTGGTGTAGATACCTGTGTTGTAATGTGATAATCGGGAGGGACACACGGCTCTAGAGGACTCGTGTAGCACCCATATGGTCACATTATTAATTAAATCTATTGAATAAGATTCCAAGTTCATGTCAAGAAGTTAAAAATAAGCAATCATGGTGACCCCATGAGATAAGAGTAAGTTTCAGATCAAGTCCACGTTACGACAAGTTTCAGATCAAGTTCATGTTATGTTATGTTAAGCTCACGTACAAGTTATGTTCATGTTCACGTTAAGTTTCAAGTTCATGTTCATATCATGTTATGTTGATGTTTATGATATGTTCAAGCTCACGTTCATGTTATATTATGTTCAATATCATGTTATGTTTCGAGTTCACGTTTCTGTCATGTTATGTTCACGTACATGTTATTTTCAAGTTCACGTTCATGTTATGTTATGTTCACATTCACATTATGTCTCAAGTTCACGTTTATTTCATGTTATGCTCAGGTTTATGTTAAGTTCAAGTTCATATTTATGTTATGCATGTTCACGTTCATGCAATGTTTCAAGTCCATGTTATGTTTCAAGTTCACGTTCATGTTATATTGCTAGTCCATGTTATGTTTTAAGCTCAAGTTCATGTCATGTTAAGTCAAGTTCAATTCACGTTTAAGTTCAAGTTATGTTAGTTATGTCATGCTATAGGTCAAGTTATGCTATGCTTACTTACAACTTTAATTATGCATTCATGCTTTTACTACCATGCATGCATCATTAATCTATGTGGAAGTTTCTTGTTACTTACTGAGATTTGTAATCAAATCTCACTGTAGTAGTCCCAACTACCATTCCCCCTAAATGGTAGGCGATATGTCAGGATCAGTGCTGGGAGCAGACTTTGGTAGACTGAAAGAGGTTGACTAGACGCCGCAGACACGACGCAGAGCTTACAGCTTCCTTAGTTAGTTTTTGGATAGTATTCTGGCCTCGTTAGTCGAGTTACATGAGTTACTCGATGAACTTCCTCAATAGTGTATTTTGGCAATGTAAATATGGAGTCTGATCTCCCATGTTTTTGAGGTTACAGTCTTTTAAGACGCGTACTGAAATCGTGGATGTTTATTTTGTTAAGTATGCTTGGATTACAATTTAACTATTTTGGAAATTATAAGTTTGGTGCATAGTATTGTTCAAGAAAAAAAAATGTATCCGCTGCGAATATTGCATAATACTAGATGCATGTTAGGAACAGTGCATCTTATATGTCGTGAACGGGGGCAGGTAATCTTGTGTTGCATGTCCCGATGCTTCGGATGTCCATCCGATCGCAAGCGGAATCTGGGGGCGTCACAGGGTGGTATCAGAGCAATACGTCTCTGGGTTGTAAATCCACATGTCCTTAGGAAATGCACCAAATACTAGGCTTGAAATTTTAGACTTCATTAGGCTTGAATTTCTTGAAGTATAAGAGATAGTACGTGGTTTTTATAAGTGTACTCGTGTGTTTCGAGAAGTGACACATGACGCTTGGTCGGATACCTTGGAACTCTAAGAGAGGCATCAATCTGGAAAATCAGAGTCCCCGGATGGATGGAGGATTAGTTGAAACTGTACTTGCTTGCTGACTGACATGCTTAGACATTAGCAACAGTAGCAAGTGCACTTACCCATTACTTCGTAAGATGTCACTCAAGGAGAAACAGATGCTAACTCCTTAGGAACTGAAGGAGCTGGCGTCATCACTAGTATTTTACTAGGACCTCTACATTGTTAAGTTTAGTTAAATTTGATTGGATTGCAATTGATGGTATTAGTGCATTACTGTTATTTTGGGTAATGATAAGTTATTGAGGTTTGTAACTTGTACGCTGTTGGATTTAAGTGAGTTCTTGTTGTTGGTGATTGTGGTTTTGCATGAGAGTTCAGTTCGAAAGTCGAATTGTTACCCAGTTGATAAGAGTAACAATTCTCATTAGGAGTATTATTGTTCATACCAGTGTAGATATATTATGTCTTTCAGTAGTACAAGGAATGGTATTAAAGGTTGAGGAATTATATTCTGTGTATTTGGAGTTGTTTTGATTTTGAGGACCCAATGGTATTTGTTTTCGGAAGAGTAAAGTATTTGGAACAACCTTTGGCCTTAGGAGGATTCATTTATGATAGTAGTTTTATCCAACCACCATTAAATGGTTTTTTTTTTTTTTTTGTGAAGCACTGTGTCTGTGGAGACATAGATTGCCCTTACATTGGAGACCAATATATGGGAAGTAAAATCTTAGTCTTGAGGATTTACATGAACACTAGGAACATATCCTTCTATTCAGAGTCAGAATAAGAGGCCGCTCATGATGGATAAAAGAGCTATGCCAATCATAAGAGAGAAAGTCTTGGGTTTAGATTGATAGCTGATCGTTTATCAAGGTACCACAAAGAAGGAGGAACGATTCATTGTGATTATGAAGGAGTAAAAGCTAGTTCTAGGCAAATAGGATTCCTTGAGGACATAGAGAAAGTGAATTCCATTGTGTATGGATTAAATTCTTCGAAATTGAATTGCACGAATACTTGAAGTTTTAGATTTAAAGAGTATGCCGGTATGACTTGACCTACTTTGTGAAAGGATTCCAGTACAAGTTGATGATTTGAGCATAAAGGAAATAAGTGATTTCACTTAAGCAAGGATTTAGTATCCTAGAAGGTTAGTCTAGAACTTGTTAAGTTTAGGCAATAACCTTTGTGATCGTTATAGATAAGATTAGTGTGGACTACGAGATGAAGGAGTTACCTCATGAAGAACGTTACCCGCCGCTTCACTCGACTACGTGGTTAGACTGGGATAGCTTCAAAGCGAGGACAACACGGGATGGAGCTGAGTCCAATAGAGCAGTAGAAGAGCGTGCCGCAGCTGCCAACACTGAGCCCGCAATATCAGGATCATCTATGTCATCAACTCACCACAGACGTTTGCTAGTAGAGGGTCAGGAGCCAGAAAATGGTGATGAAGAGTTCGTGCAGCCCCCGACCAAGCTCATTTCGACAATTTGGTCTATGATTAAGAGGACAACGTGTTCTACTACATACCCCAACACGCCATGCCGTTGGAAATTGATGCACCTCCACCAGATACGACCAGTGATGATACATCTAGTGATGGACAGTAGTTTTTTTGAACAACATCTTGTTTTGAGCGTATTTTATGTTTGTACTTGCGTCGATTTCGAGGACGAAGTATCTTTTTTAGGAGGGGAGGATGTAACAGCCCGCTAGAAATTCAATAGTAGAATTTCTATAGACTTTTAGAAACCTCATGAAAACACCATAAGTTTTCACGAATCGATCAATCGCATAAGTTTTAGTCTGTCAACATAATCAATGTTATCACTCACTGTGGTGCCAGAAATGCGATTTTAATCGTTTGAGATAGTTAGAAGCGTAAGAATATTTTATGGTCTACGCCACTAGACTCAGTAGAATATTTAGGATTTTATGGCCCAATTACTCATTTTCATAATTTCGGATGAAACGGCTGTTCGAAACCGTGAATTTATTTATAGGAGCACTTCGTGGTTAAGTTTTGGTAAACGGTTTTTCCTGTAGGTTAATATGAATATTTAGGAATTTTCAGTACTAAGTTTATTACGTTTTTTTTAAGTGAATAGTAACCTCGATAAGCGTACTAAGTGCAGTGTTTTCAAAATCACAGTGTGGAATGTCCAAATTAGGTTAGAGAAGTTTTATTTGGACACTTGGCAAGATCTTAGCCAAACATAGTGAATAGTATTAGACACTTGGCACAAAGATGAACCATCAGATGGATTTGTGAAAGAAATCAAGGTGTGAGATTATGCCACCTAAGCAAAACCCTGTTCATCTGATCAACAATTTGAGCCAGATCAAAGAGAGTTTCAACTCTAGTGAAACCCTAAATGGTTGGAATCCAATTGAAACCCCAAAAAATATGGTTGAAACCGAAATCCTAAACGGTTTCCCCAAACCCTAAAGTTGGCCTTCAAACCCTTTTTTTATCCAATTTCTAGCATCGTGTTTAATCACTTGA
>QGSO01023024.1:0-15232 GCA_011037825.1 Carya cathayensis | reverse complement strand
TGGAATTATTCCCTTTTAGACACGGTTTTGCAGTTGATTATATGTGATGTCAATTATCTGGGTCTTATGATATATAGTTTATTATGCAATTACCAAGTTGGAGCATTGAGTTTTATATTTATCATTTATCCTTGTCATTAGTTTGATACAATATTGGTGGTGTGGTGGAGCGAATACAATCCGAACATAAGTTTATGCTTGTGTTTCCTTTTTACCTTATGCTTGTGCTAATTTATTTTATTTTTGATAGATATAAAGGCTTCACCTAGTGGAAGGTCAGAACGGAATCCAAATGCCACAATTCCATCACCAGGGAATCCAAATGCCATAATTCTGTCACCGAGTTCTAGACCCACTTCTAGAGCAGCTACTTCTTGTGCAAGTAGTCGATTCCAACTTCCAGTAGAAATAAAAGATAAGGATGTGTTTAATGAGGATGTGGAAATGGGTATTGGGGATCTACCACCTCCATCTGCAACGCCACCTCAGCCACGAACTACTAAACAAAGGTCTTGGACATGGGAGCATTTTACCAAAATTCCTGGTAATCGTGAGAATCCACAAGCGAGATGCCACCACTGTGGGCAACTCTGTGGATGTCATTCAAAGAAGCAAGGTACCACTGTTTTAATAACCCATCTTAATGGTTGCCAGCGGTATAAAATAGGAAAGGGAGAGGCGGCCACTGATCAGACCAACCTCAGTTACGAAATTTCTACAGCCACTGATGGTACACAGATTAAGAAAATGGTCATCTCTCAATACAGTGAGAAATTGGTGAGGAATATGCTTGCAGAGATAATAATTGAAGATGAGATGCATTTTATCACAGTCGAGAAAAGAGACTTCCGAAAGTTTGTCAAGACTATTGAGTCACGATTTACATTGCCATCACGGTATACGGTGATGCGGGATTGTATGAAGAGGCATACAAAAGAGAAGGCAGAGATGAAGAAGATGTTCACTACCACTAGCCAGAGAGTGTCATTTACGACTGACACATGGACTTCCATACAGAACATTTCCTACATATGTATCACAGCACACTACATCGATAGTGAATGGAATTTGAGAAAACGGATTATTGGGTTTAAAGAAATTATTCATCATAAGGGAGCATCAATTGGGGCACTAATGGATGATTGTTTTAAGGATTTGGGAATTCAAAAGGTTCTATGTATTGCAGTTGACAATGTCAATGCCAATGACACTGCAATTGAATGGTTCAAGAGGAATACGAGGGTGAAAGCTGATGTCATCCGCAACCACAAATTTATTCATGTTTGATGTTGTGCTCATATCCTCAACCTGATTTTCGTTGAGGGGTAAAAAGAGGTTGACGATTCCATTACCAGAGTTCGCAACATTGTGCGGTATGTGAGGGCTTCCCCTCAAAGGCTATCCAAGTTCAAGACAATAGCAAGCCAGCTTAGGATTTCATGTTCTAAGACATTGTGCTTGGATGTTCCGACTCGATAGAACTCAACATACATTGTGTTAGATGTGGCACAAAAGTACCAAAGAGCATTCGAGCGGATGGAGGTCGAGAATAGGAGCCTTAAGTATGCTTTGCTGGAACCTGCAGAAAAGGGGCTTGGTGCGCCAGACACACATGATTGGACTAGTGTGGGGCACTTTGTGAGATTTTTACAAATTTTTTAAGATATGACTATGCAGATATCTGGATTTGCATATACAACTGCAAACTTGTTTTTCAGCGAGCTCTCAGAGCTTCACTACCACTTGCAAGAAGGTTGTACTGATCGATGCGGACTATTATCTGGTATGGCTATGTGGATGCAGGCCAAATATGATAAATATTGGGGGGATGTTGAGAAAATAAATAAATTACTTTTTGTGGCTATGATCCTTGACTCCTAATATAAGTTGGCATTAATAGAATTTTGGGCAAATTCCACAATGGGGGCAATGAAGGCTGCACGGTTTATTACAATGCTTAAAAGGGATCTTGATGACTTATATTCCCACTATAACAATAGTGGTCAGCCTTCATCCGCAATGGGCACCTCACACTCGATTCTGACACCTCTCTTCGATGACCGTAGCTCAGATGACTCATTACATCCACCACGTCGAGGTTACAATATTGTGAATAAATATCATCAACTCGTTGCAACGAGGAATATTATGCAGTGTACTTTTGAGATTGAATGGTATTTTATGGAAGAGTTTGAGGCACCTAGCGAGGTATTTAAGTTATTAACTTGGTAAAACGTTAATTTTACCAAGTATTAGATCATTTCTCGTATTGCCCAAGATGTGCTGGTCATTCCTATCACAACGGTTGCCTCTGAGTTGGCATTTAGCACTGGAGGTCGAGTATTGGATTCTTACCAGAGTTCATTGTTACCGTCAACTGTGGAAACCCTCGTTTGCACACAGAACTGGTTAAGTGATACGCCCATTAGACTAGATATCATTGGCATTGATGCTGAGAGCTATAAGTTTGAATCGGGTAACTTTATTTGAGTATTTCAATTGATTTCTTTAATTTTTTTATGGTTTCATAAATCTATTAACCTTATACTTTTTATGATTTCATAGATATAGTTGTAAACCTAAGCATACTTGCCGATGACTGATACTTGGAGTGTGGCTAAGTTAATAAACTCCCTTTAAATTTTATTGGTGAGAAATGATAATCAAATTTTATTTTTAGCGATAAAAAATTTTATTAATCATTTTTTTTTCTTTTTATTGATTGTGATTTTTTATTTGAATTCCAGGTACCACCAACGACAAACCACGATGTACTGGAAGATGTTTTTATTTTTGTATTGGAAGATATTCGAAATGGATTGTTTAAACTATTATCAATGTTTTGAACAATTGTATAAGGGTTTTTGAAAGATGTAATATGTATTATATTCATTTTTTTAATAGTTTAGGGCTCGGAATTGGACCAATGGGGTCCCACAATATGTCGGAATTGGATCGGACGGAGGGAGGAGTCCGACTCCGATCTTCTGATCGAAGTTCCGAACTCCGACCTCCGATTAGAGTTGGAGTTGAAGTTGGAGACGGAGTGAAATTTCTACTTCGACTGCCGTTGGAGTCAGAGTTCGGAATTTGCAATTTCGACTCCATCAGAGTTGAAGCAAGTATTAGATCCTTTCTCGTATTGCCCAAGATGTGCTGGTTATTTCTATCACTACGATTGCCTCTGAGTCGGCATTTAGCACTGGAGGTCGAGTATTAGATTCTTACTGGAATTCATTGTCACCATCAACTGTGGAGACCCTCATTTGCACACAGAACTGGTTAAGTGATACACCCATTGGACTAGATATCATTGGCATTGATACTGAGAGCTATAAGTTTGAATCGAGTAACTTTATTTGAATATTTCAATTGATTTATTTAATTTTTTTATGGTTTCATAAATCTATTAACCTTATACTTTTTATGATTTCATAAATATAATTGTGAACCCAAGCATACTTGCCAATGACTGATACTTGGAGTGTGGCTAAGTTAATAAACTCCCTTTAAATTTTATTGGTGAGAAATGATAATCAAATTTTATTTTTGGCAATAATAAATTTTCTTAATCATTTTTTTTCTTTTTATTGATTGTGATTTTTTATTTGAATTTCAGGTACCACCAACAACAAACCACGATGTACTGGAAGATGTTTTTATTTTTGTATTGGAAGATGTTTGAAATGGATTGTTTAAACTATTATCAATGTTTTGAACAATTGTATGGGAGTTTTTGAAAGATGTAATACGTATTATATTCATTTTTTTTATTAGTTTAAGGCTCGGAATTGGACCAATGGGGTCCCACAATATGTCGAAATTGGATCGGACGGAGGTCTGAGTCCGACTCCGATCTTCCGATCGGAGTTCCGAACTCCGACCTCTGATCGAAGTTGGCGTTGAAGTTGGAGACGGAGTGAAATTTCTGTTCCGACTGCCATCGGAGTCGGAGTTCGAAATTTGCGATTTCGACTCCGTCGGAGTTGAAGCCCAGGCCTACTGTAGAGCCCCTCTATGACTAAACTATTTATGTACTAGTTTGAGCTATGTTTAATTTTTGGATAGCATTATAGGTACAGCTGGTAGCTCCAAGCTCCCTAGTTGTTTTGTGTGTTTTTTTCCTGCTTTTTTTTATTATTTAAATGTATTTTTTAATTTTTTTAAATCTTAATATTATTAAAAAATATTTATTTAATCATTAAGTAAAAAAAATTAAAAAAAGCAAGCGGTTTCCCCCTTACTAACGGATTTCCCTTAATTTCTTTTCAAGAGTTACTATGCATGTGCAACTGTTTCGATGCACACTACACACACTCATCTATGTTTCTCCCTCATCAAGCTCTCTCAACTCTCTCTCTCTCTCTCTCTCTCTCTCCTCAAGTGTTCTCTCTCATCAAGCTCTCACTCTCTAATTCTCCTAAACGTCTCTCACTTCTCTCTCTTCAAGTGCTCTCTCTCACATCAAACTGTCGGTTTCAACGATGAGGAAAAAATTCAAACGGTAAAATCAATTGACATGTAAGGTGTGAAATGTGACGCCCCCAAATTTCGCTTGGGGTTGAACGGACATTTGAAGCGTCGAGACATGCAACACAAGGTTACCTGCCCCCGTTCATGACATATAAGATGCAATGTTCCTAACATGCATCTAGCATTATGCAATATTCGCAGCGGATAATTTTTTTCTTTAGCAATACTATGCACCAAACTAAAATATCCCAAATACTTGAAACATATTTCATACATAAAGGCATACTAAATAGCCGTGATCACCACACTAGTCCAAAATGGTTGTGATCAAAAGAATACTTGAGATACAACTCCAAAAGTACAAGTATTAACCTAAGTTAAATACTATACCATCATCAACATCGCACCGTGGCCTAGTCGACCGTATTCAGTTGGTCAGATTCCAATTCTCCTTTGGGTCCTGTAACAAGATCTACCATTCGGGGGGAATGGTAGTTGGGACTACCACAGTGAGATTTGATTACAAATCTCAGTAAGTTAACATAAAACTCACACACAGGTTAAAAATGCATGCATGGCAGTAAAAGCATAAATGCATAATTATAGTCATACATAAACATAGTATAACTTGACATATAGCATGACTTAACCAGAACTTAAGCGTGAACTGAACTTGACTTAACATGGCATGAACTTAAGCTTAAAACATAACATGAACAAACAACATAACATGAACGTGAAACATAACATGGACTTGAAATATAGCATGAACGTAAACCTGCATAACATAAATAAGAACTTGAAAATAACATAAACTTGAACATAACATGTACGTGAGTATAACATAACATGGACTTGATCTAAAACTTGACTTATCATGTATTTGATCTGAAACTGGACTTAACATAAACTTGGAATCTTATTCAATTGTCTTGATTAATAACGTGCGTTAATACGTACTCCACAGTTGTTGTGGCCCCACGTATTCAAGTAACATAAAACATAATACGTACTCCACAGTTGTTGTGGCCCCACGTATTCTACATGTCACAATTGCTGTGTCTCATGTAGTGTATGCTCCACAGTTGTTGTGGCCCCACGTATTCTACATGTCACAATTGCTGTGTCTCATGTAGTGTATGCTCCACAGTTGTTGTGGCCCCATACTTCATGTAACATAAAATATAATACGTACTCCACAGTTGTTGTGGCCCCACGCATTATAAGTAACATAAAATATAATACGTACTCCCAGTTGTTGTGGCCCCACGCATTATAAGTAACATAAATATAATACGTACTCCACAGTTGTTGTGGCCCCACGCATTATAAGTAACATAAAATATAATACGTACTCCACAGTTGTTGTGGCCCCACGCATTATAAGTAACATAAAATATAATACGTACTCCACAGTTGTTGTGGCCCCACGCATTATACGTAACATAAAATATAATACGTACTCCACAGTTGTTGTGGCCCCACGCATTATAAGTAACATAAAATATAATACGTACTCCACAGTTGTTGTGGCCCCACGTATTATAAGTAACATAACATGTCTTATCTTTCTTAATGCATGAGATATTATTTAATATCATATACTTTTCTAACATGGCGTATACTTGTAAATGGCACAATATGATTTAATCATAAACATTTCATGGCATACATGTATCATATGGCATACTTAATATGGTATACTTATAACATACAGCATTGTATGACAGAAAAGATTGTGTAACAGAATAAATATTCATGAGAGATTAAATCATACGTAACAGATAAACATGTAATGACATAGCATGACATGGCATATACGATAACATACATACATAAATTGTAGTTCCCTTACCCATCACACATACACAATAAACTGATAGTAAGTTAGAGGCTAACTTACCTCGATCGTCGCGTTCTATGAGAATAGAGCGCGAAACACGAGGAACTGCACAACAGCTGGAAGAGGAACACTCAAGTCCTTAAGATTTTCAATTCTGAACTCAATTGCCATATTGTGAGCACTTGCAACACTACGGGCAACGTGAGGTTTCACTATACTCGAAAGAGATAATTTGACTTCAGAAAACCTTTGCACTAAAACAAGTTCATTAAAATTATCAATAATAACCAACAAACAATTCCTTTCTCAATCCATATACTCTTAGCCATAGTCAACCACAAGATGACACCAGTCACCCCAGACTATAATCCATAACACCACTGCTTCGGGACACTGTCATACAGTTTCCCAACACTACACCAAACGCTCTACACTTCTCTGTTACGCCATCCAACCCTTCGTGACACGCCATCCGGTGTATCACGACCTAGTACAGAGTACACTCACGTGAACTCTCTTCCATTCACACTACAAAACCCATCACTGCGATACACGTCTCACGGTGCATCGCTACGCGACACGGAGTACGCGCTATGCGTAATCCTTTCGCTACAACATTCATCAACTCGATGCACATCACACGATGCATCGCCATACAACACGGAGTACACTTCACATGCACTCCCTTCATTCTACACCACACACACTACAGCGCACGTCGCACGGCGCGTCGCTGCATTACACAGAATACGCTACACGCGTATTCTCTTCACACAACCCGCCGTATCACATCTACGGCATCCATCTCACGCCTATACTTCACAGCACAGTCCACAAAATACACAATCAAACTCAACACTTCACAACCACACTTCGCTTCACAAATACGCAACGAACTCCACAAATACAACTACACAATCCATAAACCAACCAACTAACTATTTTAAACGTAAAATAACTAGAGATAGAAGGTTATACCATCGACGGGATAACCCGTGCGTCGCTCGTTGTTCGTCACGAACATGCGTCGGAGGAACGTACGTGGCGGTAACACCGCGCACGGTGGCTGTCCACCACATAAAGTGGTAGTTTGGAACCGAGAAAAGCTAAGCGTGGCCTTGGAAGGCTCATGGTCGCCTTGTGATGGTCAAAGGTGGCGGAACACGGCGACATCACGCTGTGAACAGTAAATCCGAACGGTGAGCGGAAACGCGAGGTAGCGAAAATTCATAGAACTTCATGGCAAGCTAGGGATAGGTAGATGAACATGTGGTGGAGCTGTGGTAGCGAGGTGGTGGTCGGACGGTGGCTAACGGCGGCGGATCGGCCGTTTGAAACCATTTTTGGCCTTGGAGAGTGTAGGAGAGTGAGAGCTCTACGAAACTCCGTTGGCCATGAAATTTCTTGGGGAGGTTCATGAGGATGAGAGGAACAAGATGGTGGTGGTGAAACACCACGGGTGGCCGTGTACGGCGGCGCACGGTGGTGAAACCGAACGGTTGTTTTTAAGAAACCCATATGAGAAAAGTGAGAGTTTGGGAAAAAGAAAGACATGGGGAGGAAGCCCTTGATGAGGTGAGTCCAATGGTGTGCTTGGTGGTTATTTGGCCGTGTATGGTGGTCCAAAAATGTGAAAAACCCCTAGAGACCCATATCTTTGAAGGGAGAAAGAGAGAGAATGAGAGGTCGGTTTAGTACACCACCGGCGTGGTTGTGCTCGCCGGAGGGAGAGGATGAGGCCGGAGTGGGAGGTGGGGTCCGGCGGCCGGAGGTGGCGCCGGCTGGGACCTTGAAACCGAACGGCCATGGTGGCTTCCTTCATTCCGTCGACCAAGAGAGAGAGAGGGAGAGAAAAAAGAAAATAAGAAAAAGAGAAAAAGTGAAAGAAAAAAGGTAGGGCCAGAGTATATCGCTTCAATTCTACATTTCGGGATCCTCAAATAAACCAACAGTGAGTTAAAACACTGATTAAAAAGCTTAAATGTTTTATTTTAAATAAAATACTTTAAATAAAACACTACGATGAATTAAGGTAGAATATTATTTTATAAACTAAAATTTATAAAATAATATTTCCTCATCATTATATAAAAATGATAAAGTACCGTTAATTAATCAAAGTGCATAAAACACTTAAATTTAAATAAGAATTTTCAACGTAAAATTAAACCTCTTAATATCTTAAAACAATTAAAATATTTAATCTAAATAAATATCCACAATTATAATATTTTCAGAACTCATTAAATTATTATAATTGTGCTACTTTAAAAACAAGCTTATCTAATACTTTGAAATTCGATGGATAAGATCCGGGAAAACGCCATCGAGGTACAACGCTTAGGATAAAACTGTTCATGATTTTACAGCTGTCGGTGAAGAACAAATTACGTGATTTACGGAAAAGATAATCTATACGCGTGATTCCAGATGAGGGTAAAGACGAGAGAGATTGTGACTGCTGTCGGGAAAGAAACCAAAACGGATTGCCTTGCCGTCTACTATGCGTGAAAAGAAAAGAGAAGGGTGAGGAGATAAGACTAAATTTTAGCGGGCTGTTACATGAAATGTGTGATTTACTACAATGGTTGATTTCAATATTTTCTCTTTGTTCTCAGAACGAGATTCATAGTACTGACAGCGACATCCGCCAAGAGAAATTAATTGGCCGCACTACAGCTAGCGCTGATAGCTCCCACTGGGAGCTACGCTAGTTGTAGTGTGTGTTTTTACTTTTAACTTTTTTTACATGTATTTTTTTAATACTTTTAAATATTTTTTTAAAACAATTCACAACATTATTAAAAAATATTACTTAATTATTAAGAATTAAAAAAACAAAACAAAACAAAAAAAAGGCCAACAGTTGCGGTGGTGTAAGCATTTCCTGAAATTAATTGATGCGGTCTTTCCCTACAGGTACAAATTGTCCACTGAATAAAAATAAATAAATTAGGTAAACGAGGAAAAGACTTCCCCAAATATTACATATTACATAAAAATTAAAAATAAAAAAAAAAATTAGATTTTAAAATATTTTAATATATGGTGTAGAGATGATGAGTAGTATTATCACATCCTTCTTATTTTTATTACTATTTAATATTTTATTATTACTTTTCATTATTATTTACAAATATTTAAAATTATCTCATTATCTAAACACAAACACAATTTAAGAGATGTGCCCAACTTTATTAGTCAGTAGTACTATATTTTTTTTAGGAACACCAGTATTATTACTAGATTCTAATAGATCCCTGAAAATGATACTATGATATCCAGACATGCCTACTTGTGTATTTAAAATTTTTTTAATAGTTAAAAAAATAATTATTAGATATTTTTATTTTTATTTAATAAATAAGAATGTCAAAAAGATAAAGAAAGAAAAAAATACATTTATACTGTTGTGCATACTCGGGGTGCGCATTTAATGTGCATTCTAGCATTATTTTAAAGATAAAAAGAAAAGAAAAAATGCTGATTGAAGCCATGTAGCATTTTGTCTTTTATTTTTTAAATATTAAAAGAAAGGTAAAATGTGCTATATATTAATAGGATATATCAATATCTATAATATTATCTAAAGAAAAATGATATTTTCAATCAGAATATCTATCCAAACATTAACCTGATTATAATTTTTATTTTTAACTTAATAGTTAATGAAATATTTTTAAGAATTTAAAAAAATATTTAAAAAAAACAAATTACACATTCCGTAGATATTCTCGGGAGTTTGTCCGTGTGTAGCATTTTCCTGATCAATAAAGCCGAAGACCCAGTACTATGGCCTGGGTAACACGATCAGGGCCTAGCTCGTGAAACACTTCCGTGGGGCCTGAGTACCGTACAATGACTGAACCCATGTACTATTTTGTCCTTTATTTTAATATTAAAAAAAAAAGGTAAAATGTGCCATATATCGATCAGATGCATCGTATCTATGGCATTACTCATGCATTCTCAACAAATTCATGTTTTTTTTGAGAAACAAATTCATGTTTTGCATTCCTTTGCAATGGATTCAATAGTAAATGACATAATAAAGGCTGTCGCATTAGTTAATTGCATATGGATTCAATTGCATACCTATTGATATAAATTAGACTGTCGCATTTTTTTGAAAAAGAGTTTTTAAGCTGTTCAAGTAATTACGTAAATGTAATAGAAATGATTGATTTGTAAATAAATTTTATAAAAATAAACTTACAGATATATAAGAAATTGACGCAATAAGATATGTACATTCAATGGCAAGACTTTCCTTTTAAGTAGATATCCACTCAGCTTATCAAATTAATTATATTATTCTGTAGATTTATAAGAAGTTGCACAAATCTAGCACCTTTAAATGCCAAACAGCATTATTTAGGGCCAGTATGCTATTAGTTAAGCAGATGGGATGATATCTTAGACATGAACTGATACAAAGGTTGAATTTAGGTGTAACCAACTTTAGCTAATTGGAGAACAAAATGTCTATATCATCTCCAAGCTGCCAACCATCATTTGAATCTAGAAACAATGGCTGGAATAAATCTGCAGCAGAAACCTATATTATTATTATTATTATTATTATTATTAGGTTGGTCATCTTCTGCAGCACTGCTAATATTACCAAAGTCGCCATTATTTTTCGTAATTTCCTGCAATAATGGAGGATTAAGAAAAGTGCCGCCACTTTCTCCTTCGATCGTGTTTTTCAACTCGTTTATATTAGCATCATTGAGCTTCATGAAATCGTAATCAAGCATGTTGCAAAACTCCTCTGAACTAAAGTCCATAATGAAGTTCGTCGACGTGTTTTCTACTTCCCCGGATGTTGATGACAGTTGCCCGACTCTTGATTTTGATAATTCTAGCTTAGATTTGGTTAAGCTGTTGCCAGATAAAGGTCCTGTTAATGCCGCATTCTTCATGTCTAGATTTAATTGAAAGACGTCTTCCTTCCCTTGCTGCTGCGGACAGACACCACAGGACAGCGCCACCTCACCGTGAAGATCAACTCTAACGTCTGCCTTTTTGTCAATAATCTCAACAGACCTTGTTGATGGGAACTGATTTTTAGCCTTCTTGGCTATATAGGAGTTCCAATAATTCTTGATTTCATTATCCGTTCTTCCTGGCAGCCTTCCTGCAATCAGAGACCATCTACAAATATTGCGTAATAATTTGTGTCAGTAGTACTATTGGGTTGATATAAATATGATAAGGTAATAAAATAATAATATTTTAAATTTTACTTTGATTTTTTTTATTTGATGTGTTTAAAAATAATAAAAAATATTATTACATTTAAAATTATTTGTAAGTTATAAATAGGTTGTTAGTCTATCATTACCATTTATTGATATGTATCGAAGTACCACGACCTACTCCTTTCATACCAAGTACTACCCGTCTTTCTTTAAGACTAAATTTCAATGATTGCTGCAGTGTTCTATAAATATTAATTAGAAATATATTTCTAATTATAATTAGGAAGTATAATCTATTAATTACAAAAGTAGTAGTACCTGTTGCCTAAGAGCTTGTGGAGCCTCATGATTAGTTCTTCTTCGTCTCCTGAAATGTTCCCTCTCTTTATGTCTGGTCTAAGGTAATTCCTCCAACGAAGTCTGCAACTCTTTCCACATCTCTTGAGCCCTGCACCAAACATCCATACATCAAAAGTAAACATATATAATATGCCGTGGATGAATTCTTGGAACTTTAAAGAACTCATGCATGGAATTTTAGGATAGATCTTCTCAAGTACCTGTTTGTTTGGCAAGGTTACTCCATTTTCCTTCTCCATGGGTTTTGACATAATCTACGAGGATTTCGTCTTCAAAAGCAGACCATGCTCCTTTGATTAGTCCGTCCTTTGAACTGATTTGCGAACTTCTGCCCATCGCAAGATCAGTGTGTTTTTTTCCTTGTATGTACTTCGTGGTGCTTCTTGTTGCGACACAAGACAATCCACATGTTTGGGAAGGTGCCTGTCTTTATAGAAGTGCGTGTCCTTTTTCCTTGTCTGTTTGAGCTTTACAACTTATTATTTCACACTTACATTTATTTTTATTTTTTTATTTCTTTTGGTTTTTATTTTTTTAAATTAATTTAATTTTTCTATCCATTATTCACACACTACATATTTAATAAAAAAAAATTAAAAAATCGTATATTGTGTAAAAATGATAAGTAAAATTTTTCCTTTTGTTTATTACTGGTTAAGAAATAAGAATGAAAATTGTAGTTATAAGTACGAGGCAATAAAAAAAAAAAAATTTACTCATCATATATATGTATTTTTAATATTATTTTCTATAACAAGTATATGATATATAAATAACCAAGCGAATAATTTAATTAATTTAATAAAAATAAAATAAAAAATATTTTTTTTTAGATATATAAAATGTGCGGTATATAATACAACGATGATGAGCATTGAGCACCTCGTAAAAAACGTCTGTCGCCAAGTTAAATCCAATGACACTGAATTGATTAATCAAATATTCATATCTCATTCTCCACGTGGTTAAAACACACTGTCTCATATACGTAATAGGGTCCGTGATCAAATCCTTTGTAAATCTATAACTATCCCTTTATATATGTGGCCATTGTTTCATTGTACGAGATAACTGACTTACTCACTTTATATATATATATATACATATATGTATATATATGTAGCCATTATTTTATTGGACGAGATATAAGTTTTTTGAGTTGTATAACAATACTTTAAAGTTTTTTCTTCTAATATTATTTTTCTTTTAGTTTTATAACATGTTATCAACACGAAAATTCTATCGATTTTAAAGTTAGTAGTCTTCTACTTCAAGTAAGTCTTTCAATATATTACTTGTAGTTCTAAAAATGAATATGAAATGTTACATTATTTATTATTAGTTGATAAAACTCTATGTTTATTCTCATGATTTTCTGAATGTATTTCTTATTTAAAATATAAACATACTTATTTTTTTTTTTTTATATATGTAGAAAATGTCAAATCTTACAAAATTAGAATTTGTTGCACTTGACATTTCTGAAAAAATTATTTATCTTAAATTCTTGATTCTGAGATTCATCTGGATGTAATGAACCCGGAAGATACAATTAAGGAAAGAAATCATGCGTCCCGGCAGGACCGCGCTAAGGCAATGATTTTCCTTCCCCACCATCTTCATGAAGAATTAAAAATTGAATATCTCAATATGAAAGATTCTATTACTTTGTGGAATTATTTAAGGGAGAGATATGAGCACCAGAAAACTGTAATCCTCCCAAAAGCTCATCATGATTAGTTGCACCTGAGGATGTAAGATTTCAAGAGTGTTAGTAAGTATAACTCTGCACTCTTTAAAATAAGACTAATATTAAAATTATACGGTGAAAAAATAATATGTTAAAAAATATAAAAATACAAAATACAAAATTATGCTAAACAACAAGCCAACGAGTCATTATTGGATAACAGACTAGCACACCTCATATCTTAATTTGATATCATGGCAAACACATCGGTACTTTGGATGTTGATATCTTAATTTAATAGATGATGTTACAACCGTTAGTGGCTCCCAACTAGGCTAATTTTTTTAAAAAAACTATTTTTTAATACTTTTAAATATTTAAAAAATATATAAAAAATTTATAATAATATATAAAAAACTCCTTCATAAATAAAGTACTCTCTAACTTTCTAAAACTCTATACACCTTATGAATAAATATACTATGCTTCCCAAATGTTACCGTTACAAATGGCCGCTTAATAAAATTAATGTTTTTTTTTTATTTAATGATTAAAAAAATAATTTTTAATGTATTAATGTATTTTTTTATTTTTTAAAATATTAAAATATATTAAAAAATATAAAAATAAAAATACAAAATTATGGTAAACAACAAGCCATTGAGTCATTGTTAGGTAACAGATTAGTACAGCTCATATCTTAATTAGATATCATGGAAGTCACGTTAGTACTTTGGATGTTGATATCTTAATTTAATAAATGATGCTACAACTACTGCTGGTGACTCCCAGCTAGGCTAATTTTTTTTTTTTAAATTTTTTTAATACTTTTAAATATTTTAAAAATATATAAATAATTTATAATAATATTAAATAATGTTTTCTTTATCATTAAGTTGAAAAAAAAAAAAAAAAAAGCCTGCGGTGGCCCCCCAACGGGAGCCTGGCCAAAGCATTTCCCTAATTTAATATCTTAATTTTAAGTACTACGTTTGTAAGAGTTGAAGTGTAAATTCTATTGAAATGAATTTAATTTTTTAAAATTGAGATAATTTAACATTTTAAGTTCAAATATATAGAATAAATAAAGATGAATTTAATTTAATTCAACAAACTACCAATTATTAGACTAAATAAAATAAAATAGTGAATCACATCAATTATTTTTCCGTCGAAGTGAACATTTCAACGAACTACTGAAACAGGAAACTTGAAAGTTTGTCAGACCGGCAAAAACAAAATAAGAGGAAAAAAAATCACCTAAGTTTTTGCACGGGTCTTGGTCCAAGTCAACCATAAACGATTTGAAAGTTTGTTTGTACATTCGGTAGATATTCTATAACTTCGTCGGTGAATGTAGCATTGTCCTTATAAAAAAAAGCCAAAGACCCACAAGGGCCAGTACCACACCCTGATGACATAAAGACTAGTCTTAGAATTGTAAGCAAACCCTAGCAATCCCCAAAGAGTATCAACCACATTGAGTTGACTTGTAGTGAAACTCGTCGATAGTGGAGTATATCAAACCCTCCTCTTCAAGAGACCTAATAGATTCCCTGGAATAGAAGAGTAGGAAATAACATATTCATCAGGGGAAAAACATGTGAAATTGTTCAAGATATAGAGACGGTGTGAGAGATTACATTATCTTCTCCACAGGAA
>QGSO01022965.1:0-10306 GCA_011037825.1 Carya cathayensis | reverse complement strand
AGGGGCAAAAATGGTTAAAGGACATTGTCAGGCGAGAACGCTGGGGGCACATTTATAAAAGCATCAGGCATCTCTTTCTGACCAAACTCGTCAACCTCGTAGCGGGCAATTTCCTCAAGATAAAACAAATCCCGGTCAAGAATCCTAAGGTTGGTGGCAGGATCAACCAGGAGACAGTTCCTCAGCCTCATAATGCCGAGACCGTGCCCATAAGTAAAGGCATGTTCCCTTATAGCAGGGATGTGGGCCAACTGGGCGTGGAGCCATGCGACCTCCTCCTGAGCAGCAGTTAGCTCCCCCATCTTCTCAGATAGACGCTACTGGCTGACTCCAAGAGTCGAGTTTGCCTCCCGAAGATTCTCCTTGAAGGACCTACGGCTGTCTTGAGAACGGGCCAGGTCTCCACAAAGAGAGGATAGTGCCTCATCACGGGCAGCAAGCTCGGATTTCAAGCGAGAGCTCTCAACCTCAAAGTTCCCCTGAGCCTCCGAAAGTCGTAGCCTGGCTGAGTCCCTCTTAGAGAGGAGAATGGACAAGGCGAGCTTGTCTTAAACTTTTGCCACATTTGCTAGATGGTTAGCCTCACGCATCTCGAGGTCGCCTTGCAAAGAATGAGAATAACCCTCAGATTGCTCTAATAGGATCCTCAACTCCTCCCTCTCCTCGGCTAAGGCTGCCAGTTCAGCCCTGTCAACTCGCCATTTCTCATAAGCGCATTTGGCTATGTAGCATAGCTGGCGACGCTCTTTAACCTCCTCCTCTAGACGGGAACGGTCAGCGACTATCCACGCAGCCAAATCATTGATGCCCTACAAGAACAAGGAGAAGCAACCAATATAAAGGGAGGCTAAGATAAAAAAGGAGTATATGCAAAAGGGGACAGAAGGCATAATACCTCAGAGAGCCAACTTCTCAAACGGGTAACCATCTAGGCAATGGCCTCAACCTGGGAATTAACAGCCATTGAGGAATCACCACCGCTAGCGTCCCCCCTCACAATCTTGCTGGGGTCTGAGAGGGGTGCCTCCTCAGGCCTCACAGATGAAGCCATCGTCCTTCTCGATGAATCACCCAAGCGCACAGGGGGCAGAGGAGGCCGCGGGTAGGCCAGGTCAGCCTCACAAAGACGAGTGTCTTCCCTTAAGAAATTGACCCACTCCTTGACTCAGCTTATAATGTTGTCTTCCAAGTGTAGAAGTTGTCAAAGTAATACAAGGGTAAGTCCCAAGATCGAATTCACAGGGACAATGGGTTATCAAAGCGTTTGTGAGATTTTCTTTGAGTAAAGGATGTATCGATTGTGAAATATGAAAATGGATGTGGATCTATGTTTCTAAAATTACTAAAAACTAAGAGACTTAGAGAAAGTGTGTAGCAAATGAATTAAACTTGCAAGAAACAATAAACAAATACTTGGGTTGGGTTTGAGATCTTTTTTATTTCGGATTCTAGATAATTTCTCGATTAACAATCCAGTCAAGGAATTGATATTCGGAAGATAAAAATTAAGCTCAAGTTTTTGCAATATTTTCTCAAGAAATTCTCTAATTTACTAGCCAAATTTATATTCATAATCAATCGAAAGAGACCTTGATAAATTCAAGCTTTTGTTGTGCCTTACGTCAACAACAAAACAAGAGCAAGAGCCGCAATCTATTTTCCATTTGAATCCGACTAGTAATTTAGTGAAATCAACATTAAACAATAATATATTGCATCAAACTAGAATCTAAAACAAATTAAATCTCATTCCACAACCCAAGCTTTAGTAATTAGTTACACATGATATTTTTAGTAACAAAAATAAATCTAAGTGGAATCATATCAAAAACTAAGAAAATATAAATAAACTTTAGAATGAAATAAAAAATAAAAAGTCTATAATATCAACTCGAAGAAATAAGACAAACTAAATTAAAGTAATAAAATTGAAACCAACACTAGGTAATAAACTTGAAACTATAACAAGGTAATAAACTTGAAACTATAACAAGATAATAAACTTGAAACTATAACAAGGTAATAAAATTGAAACTCCAAAACTTATAACAAAGTAATAAAAACTGAAACTTATAACAAAGTAATATAAACTCAAAACTCCAAAACTAATAACTTAAAAATTAACCCCGTAAATAACTTGCAAAATACAAAGAAAATAACTTGCAAAATACAAAGGAAATAACTTGCAAAATAACTCCCCTCCTTCTTCTCCACTGCCTTGATGCCTTGATGCCTTCTAAGCTCTCTCCTATTTATAGGAGAGAGCATCCTACCATTTCTCAAGAGTGGGTGGCCAAACTTTGAAAAATGGTGGAGTGGGTGGCCTAACTTGGGAGTGGGTGGCCTAACTTTGAAGAATGGTGGAGTGGGTGGCCTAACTTGGGAGTGGGTGGCCTAACTTTGAAGAATGGTGGAGTGGGTGGCCTAACTTGGGAGTGGGTGGCCTTTCTATCTTTCTGCATGTGCTGATTTTCTGCTTGCTCCCTTGAGTTCCAGCCGTGAGTTCCATTCTCTTTTAGTATTTTCATAAATGCCCTGCAGTACATAAAAAATGTATTTCTTTCAAAGGCAAATATAGAACTTTATGTATATAAAATATTGACATCAATTAATTTGCATTCAATATTAGAATTTGATGCATAATTAAGTGTTCAATCTTTATTTGATAAAATAAATCACCCATTTAAACAACTTAATTATGCAATTCTAACCTTTTATCACTCCTCCTCAAGGAAGGAGTCAGTATCCCCGCCAAAAGATAAGGCGTGGAGAGAAGGAAGAGAGAGTCCGGCCCCGCTACCAATTGGCAAAGGGGTATTTCCCCCAGAGATGGTGTCTGGCAAGCTTTTTGGGGAAGTTTAGCATGAACCAACCTCACCGCCCACTTCAACTGGGCGTGGAGGGACACTCCTTGTTGCACCTTCCACCCCATTCGAAGGTGAGGCATCCGGTGTTTCCATGTGGCCACTTATGGGCAAAATAGTGGCCGCCTCAACATGGGCAATGGTGGAAAGAGGGGGCAAGCAAGCTCCCACCGCGGTGACTGAGTCAAGATTAAGACAATACCAAATGAAGCTGAATCCAGCCAAATGTGCGTTTGGAATAGGATTGGGGAAATTCTTGGGGTTTGTAGTATTAGAAAAGGGGATCGAGGCCAATCCCAAAAAGGCGAACACTATCTTGGATATGCCTTCTCCCCAAAGCATTAATGACGTGCAGAAGCTCACTGGCAGATTAGCAGCCCTCAATTGGTTCATATCAAGGTCAACGGATAAGTGCTTGCCTTTTTTTAAAGTGTTACGGAAGGCACACGACTAGAATGAAGAATGTGACGCCGCATTCGATGCGCTTAAGTGATATCTAACCAACCCCCCACTACTTAGCTAGCCCAGTGCGGAGAAAAGCAGACCCTATATCTATCCGTCTCCATGCAGGTGGTTTCCTCGGCCTTAGTGCCAGAGGACGATGGGGTCTAAAGACTAGTCTACTATGTTAGTCGAGTGCACAGAGGAGCGGAAGTCAAATAGCTCCGTGTCAAACAGCTCACCTTTGTGCTAATAATAACCACTCACAAGCTCTAACCGTATTTCCAAGAGCACCCAATCAAAGTTATCACCAAAGATCCCCTACGAAAGGCCCTACAATGACCGGATGCCTCAGGTCACCTCACGAACTAGACCATGGAGTTGAGCGAATTCGACATCAAGTACGCCCCCCACACCTCCTTAAAGAGGCAAGTCCTGGCCAACTTTATCTCAGAGTTCTCTACTTTCGCAGACAAAGAAGCATACGCACTGCCTATGAAGCTTAGTCAAGTTTTTGTTGATGGCTCTTCTTGCCGGGCTGGAGGGGGAGTAAGGGTGCATATCATTAAGAACGGAGGTGAGGAGCACGACTATGCCGTCAAGCTGGCCTTCAAAACCACCAACAACGAGGTTTAGTATGGAGCACTCTTCATTGGCATGACCATAGCAAGATCCTTGGGTGTGGAGGAAGTGGAATTAGGGTTGACTCCCAAGTTGTACTTAGCCAAGTGAAAGGAGAGTTCGCAACGAAGAGCAAAAAATTGAAAAAGTACCTTGCATTCATTTAGGTCGAATGCACTCATTTTCGATACTTCCAGATGCAGCAAATTCCTAGAGTAGAAAATGACAAGGCAAACAAGTTAGTGAAGATTGCATCTGGGCAAGAAGTTGCCCCAATAGCAGAATCAACCATCCTCAGGACCATCAAAGTACTAGCTGTGGGAGTCAAGCTGCTAGAAATTGGACCAGGCACGCTAAAGTGGGTGCAGGACATCTGGCGATATTTGAATGACAACAAGGTACTTGATAGCAGGGAAGGGGAGAGAAAGATGAGATACCAGGCAGCGAGATATACCGTGGTCGATTGAGTGCTATGTAATATGGGATACAGTACACCCCTGCAAAGATGCATCTCACGCGAGTAGGCCCAGCAGGTATTAACTGAAATACATGAAAGAATCTGCGGGGATCATGTCGAAGGGAAGGTGCTAGCGGGGAACGCAATGCGGGTCAGATATTACTGGCCGCACACTCTAAAAGAAGCTGAGGAATATGTATGGAGGTGTAAAAATGTCAAGAATAGGCTAGAATCCTCTATCGGCCACCAGTGGAGTTCACGTCGATAGTCTCCCCTTGGTCGTTTGCTCAATGAGGGGTCAACTTGGTGGGACCCCTTCCTCCGGGAAAAGGCTGGGTAAAGTTCGTGATGGTGGCAGTTGACTACTTCACCAAGTAGGTCGAGGCCGAAGCGCTAGCAACAAATACAACCAACAACATTACCCATTTACTATGGAAGAGCGTTGTCTGCCGGTTCGGCATGCCTCACAACATCGTGTCTGACAAATGAAGGTAGTTCAACTCCGACCATTACCAAGATTGATGCCAGGACCTGGGGATCAAATTCCGATACTCTTCCCCAGGACATCCCTAGTCTAACGGTCAGGTTGAAGCCACCAACAAAACCCTACTATGGATACTACAAAAGAAGTTGAACGATTGGAAATGGGCACGGGCAGAAGAACTCTCAACCATCTTATAGGCCTACAAGACAACTGTAAGGACATCGACAAGTGAAACCCCATTCACCTTAGCATACGCTCATGAGGCCATGCCACCGGTGAAGGTCGACATTCTGACTTACCGAGTGCGCCACTACGAGTAATGTTCCATACAATCGTAGAGTGCGTAAGCGCTATGCAATCCTTTTGAAAATGAGTATAGTTCAATATTAAAAAATTAATTTTTTTCAAAACTCTATTATATATAGGCATATAATGGAGCTGTAACTTTTAAGTATTATGCACCAAAACAATGAAGCGAATGTGACCAATCCATCATAATGAGTCTACACAATCCTTTGAATAATATTTGCAAACATCATCAATTCCTATTCCATGGCACAAATAATACAAACAACTAAGTTGGCTAATTCCAAGCCACTGAAACTTCCCCTAACCTATCTCATATCCCTTCCCTCCCCCTTCATCATTTTCATTTCAAAATGAGTAATGTTACATACAATCACTATTTTGAATACTGTACTTGCCGGTATGGCTGGTATATACCGTACCAGCAACTGGTTCGGTACAGGTATTATACCTGTTTCGTACCACCCCAAATACTGGCCATACCGGCCAATATTTCAGCCTGTACTGCCTTACATACCGGCCGTTATTTCGGCCTTTACTTTTTTTCTATTTTGTTTTTCATTTCTTCAAACTATAAGCTCATTTTTTTACTCCCAATTCATACCAAATTATTTATAATTTATATATATGTATTTATGTATAATTTATTCATATATAGACTATTATTTTATAATATAATTTATCCATATATCGACTATCCCGAAACGGTACCTGTACCAAAATATTTTGTTTCAGTGTCTTGACTGATACGATATCCAGTACGACATTCAAAACTTTGCATACAATCGTGAAATATGTAAACACCACACAATAGTTTGGAAAAAGAATGTGGTTTATTATATAATTAATTTTTTTATGTAGATCTCTTATTTACCCACTTTTTTCAAAAAAATTTCATGACGCTTGCATGCTTCATAACTGTAAATATCATTTCTTCGTTAAAAAAGAAAAGAAAAGGTTATTATCTTATATTTTTGCAATTCGATACTTCAATTTTTAATTTAGAAAAATTGAGACATGAATTTCAAGAAACTTCTAATCAGGTACTTCTATCAGATTCTAGATAGAAAATTAATAGGAGAATTATCATGTATTAGCCTTGGATTGACTGAATTAGATATTGATGTCACATTTCATACAATAAAAAATTAAGGCATTACCTCTAGTTACTTTCTAACAAGTGATTAACAGAAGTACTTGATCATAATTTTCTTGAATGTCATGTATGAATTACACAAAGAAGGTCATTAGTTAAACGAAAAAATCTAAATAATGTTGTTAAATAAAAAATATTTAAGATGCGATGGTGAAAAACTGCACTTCCGACATTTGTTCAGTAGACGAGTGGTCTATAATTATTCCCTCTGAGAGAGAGAGAGTCTACGCATCCTCCATTACGACGTTTCAACGTTTTGCTTCCGAATTCCCGATAAATCATCATCTGTTTCAGACCTTCCTACTTCGCCGGTGAGTCAGTGACCCTGTAATATATCCAATGTCGTAAACATAAACACCCAACATTATTACAGTAGAAAGTAGAGAGAGAGAGAGTGTGTGAGGGCGCTCAGGTACGCGATAACAGAGCCGAGCCTGAAGCCACTTTCTGTGAGAAACCCAGTGTAGGATTCACCCACAAGAGCAGCCCCCCAAATCCAATCATGCCATCCGGTCCCAAGAAGAGAAAGGCTGCAAAGAAAAAGAAAGATAAGGAATTCCACAACAGCACCAACCCCTCAACCAAAAGAAAAATGATAAACACACAATATATTTCACAAAACCCTCAAGGTACAGACTTTTTCCCTCTTACTTTTTCGAATCAACCACATCGGACTCATCCACGCTCACCTATCTGTCATTCAATCATGCACTCAACTTTTTCAACTTTTGCTTTTGATTTATCACTTTGCCAACTTTGGGTCACTCGGTCTTTGATAATGTTTTTTGTTTCGCTTGATTTCAAATCTATCAGACAATCCTACACTCGCCCATCTGTCATTCAGTTGTATACTTCCCTATATTTCAATTTGTTTTTTTACTATTGCTTTTGTCAAGTTTGGTTAGTCTCTCCTCCCTCTCTAGAGGAAAAGAGTGTAAGGTTATTCTTCCCACGTATCTTGGTACGTTAGGAGTTAGTCTCATGGCTTCAAACCGAGAGTTAGTGTTCTTGTTCTCTTTCGGGTCTTGCTTTCTAGTTCTCCATCCTTGATCGAGGAAGTGGTGTTAGTAGGGAAGTGCTGGAGAATTTGGAGGCTGTATTCTCCTAGAAAAAGTAAGGATTGATTCATAACAAGCTAGCCAAGGTGACGATACAAGAAAAGTTGGAAATCAAATATGGCGGAGGAGAACCTTTCAAAACTCTGGGAGGGTCTCAACTTGACAGAGGTAGAAGAAGAACCAATTACAGTTGCTGTTCAAGACATCATGGCGGCAACCCAGAGAGGTAAAAACTGCCTGTTGGCAAAAGTAATCACAGAAAGGTATTTCAACAAAGTATGGAGGAACGAAGGAGGTATCACTTTCACTAAGATAGGTGATAGTAGTTTCATGGTGGAGTTTGAAAATGATATAGACAAGCAGAAAATACTCCAAGGTAGACCCTGGACCTTTGACAGGAATTTAGTTGGGATCCAAGATATTGACAACAGCCTTCCCCCATGTGAGGTGAGTTTCTCCCATGAACCGTTCTGGGTCCAAATCTACAATGTTCCTTTTGCTGGTACGAGTGCAGAGTATGGCAAACAAATTGGCTCATCAATTGGTAGAGTCACTACTGTTGAGGTAGACAATGTAGGACAAAGCTGGGGTCAATTTTTGCGAGTGAAAGTAGAGCTGGATATCACAAAACCTTTGGTTAGAGGTAGATGGTTGCAAGTGGGAGAAAGGAGAGTCTGGGCAGCTTCCAAGTACAAGCGTCTGCAGAATTTTTGCTTTAGGTGTGGAGTTATCATGCACCAAGGTAGAGGATGCCCGGTACAAAAGCCTCAAGAAGAACAACATTCCCAGTATGGACACTGGCTTAGAGCCATGCCTCCCAAAGTTCCAATGGGAGTCTCCAGGACCTATGGTGGTAGTTCAACCAAAAACAAGTCTGATCCTAAAGGGCAACACACAGACATGGAAGATATTAACTGGGTAGGGATGACACACAAGGAAGGCCATGGGGATGAATCGGATTCACTAAGGCAGGAGAGGGAGGAGGTGGGAAGCCAGCCTGTACAAGGCTCCATGACGGAGGAAGAAGATGAATCACAGCACCAGAACAGGAACCAATACTGTGCTCTGACAGGTGAGTGTCCCCTATCCAATATTATAGACATCGAGCATAACCTACCCACTGCAGTAACCTGCAACATAGCCCATACCTCCCAGTCAAGTCCTACTTTACCTCCAACTGGGGAAAGCCTAGATGTGGACATGACTCAGGACACCAAAAGTACAAAAGTTAAATATAAGGCAACCTGGCCTAACCCCTTTGTTGCCCAGATTACTAACACAAGAGGGGGAGTGAATTGAGTTGTATTTAAAAAAAATAACAATTATAAATCAAATATACAATATAAAATATAAATAAAATAAGAAACAACAATAAATATAAAGAGTAAGGGTAAGAGAGAAGCAAACTCAATATGTTAAAGAGGTTTGGCCTCACTACCTACGTTCTCGCCTCAAGCTACCCCTTGAGGATCCCCGAATTCACTATTCAACCTCCTTCAGGTGGAGATAGAAACCTATTATACCTTTGAACAACACCGCTACAAAGGATCCGTGTAGAACACCTTCAACACTTGCAATCACCTTACACGTTGTGATTCAACTATTCCCTGTGTAGAACACTTTCTACACGCACAAGGGTTATACACACCCTTTTACTGATATAAGAATTGATAGTAGGCAGGTTATCAGAAAACACTTCTCAATGAGTGAAATAAGAACAATACAGCGCAGACTATATCTCTCAAAATGAACAAGGGTTAAGGCTTAACGCTTTAGAAAAGAGAGAATGAAAGGTTTGAATGAATATTGTATGCTCTTGGTGTTGTAAATGTGAAGCTCTCAAATGATCTATTTATAGGCATATGAGACTTCATATTCAAATTTAAAAAGATTCACATGTCAAAGACATCATCATTCACTTTTCAAAAATTTCAAACCTAATCTTTTTACTTTTTGCATGTGACAAAAGGAGCACACTTTACTTTTCAAAAATTTCAAACCTAATCTTTTACTTTTTGCATATGACAAAAGGAGCACACTTTACTTTTCAAATTTTTCAAACAAAGACATCTACCTTTTGCATAAGTCAAGAAAAGCATCCATCATTTTTGAAAATATTCAAATAAAACGTGCACATGTGAAAGATAACAATCAATCATCTTAATATTTTCAAAGTTCAAACATTTAATCTTGTCATGCACATGTGAAATATGACAATCAATCATCTTTCAAAATTTTCAAATTTAATTTTCAAAATATTCATACACATGTGGAAAATGTATTTTAATGTTTTATGATAAAATATTAATTTTGAGCCTTAATCCTAATTTCGAGTTTTTAAGAGATTTACAACATTACTCTATGACTTTAATGTGAACTTGTTCCCTTCTTGCTCATGCTTGGTTCCTTGATGTGCTTGATTCCATTGTGTGGACAACTTGAGCTTGAGACTCCTTTGTTATCATTTGTTATCATCAAAATCCATGTGTAGATTTATAATTACATGAAACTTGAAACTTTGGGTTCAACACCCTTAACTAAATACACACAGAGTCTGAATAGAACTAAACCAGATCAAGAAGCCCAGGCCAATTACCCTATGTCTACAAGAAAGACCACCTGGAAAAGGAAAGCTCGTGAAATAATACTAGCTAAAACTATAAATTCTGATGCTTCAACTAAACCAACAAGGAAGAGAGCTGGTAGTACTATACTAGGTGATGTCTCTAACACCCAAGGCACTAAAAGGAAAAAGCTAACTCCTAAATGCTCTGAGGCCATCCAAGCCAAACGTAGTGATGATCCCAAACTGTTGGCAGAGGCTGCAAGACAACCCTGCCAAGACAAATGAACTTTTTCAACTGGAACTGCTGAGGGCTTAGGAACCGTCGGACAGTTAGCTTCCTTAAACTCCTGGTT
>QGSO01022931.1:0-11522 GCA_011037825.1 Carya cathayensis | reverse complement strand
ATACAGAAACTTAAAACTGAATTGAAATAGCAAATAAGGAAAAAATTATCAAGCCAATTGCATGGAGATGAAGATTTGAGCTGGTGAAAGAGGATGAGCTGTTGTAGCAATTGGATTCCTCAGAGAATTCTTCAATGTGCTACAAGTTGATTGAATGATCGCTTGTCTGAAACCTCTTCTTCGAATCTGTATGAAAATTAATGAAAACAAAAAAAATGAATTCTAAAAGTTTCTCAAAACAGAATTTTTCATATTCCAAGCCTTGTAGTGATGATGACAAAATAAGCCTTGCTTTGCCTTGAGCTTACACGGCCATGGGGGAAGGATTTGCGATGATGAAGTTTTTTTGTTGTTTTTGTGATGGAAGGGATGATTATGGGTATCCTAAGTGTGTGAATCCGTGTAGTGTATGGGAGCACAAGGTGATATGGTTAGTATTCTTCCCTTGTGTTGGCCGAATGATGGTTGAACTAGAGATGGAATTGAATGAATGATTTGGATTGGAAATGGTCTTCAATGTTGGCTGAATATGTTTGAGCTCTCTATGGAAATTGAAAAAGGAATTGCTTGGATTGAATGCCCCCTTTTGGTGTTGGCCGAATAGGTTGAGTTCTCCAAGAAAAATGTGGAATGAATGGAAATGACTTGAATTGCAAAAATGGAGTGTGGTCGGCTCCCCTCTTCCCTTTTCATCCGTGTGGTGTTATTCTCTTTTGCCTCCAAAAAAATCTGCACTAAGTGAATGATGGGAGCAAATTTCGGTGGATGATCAAGGCTTCACATGGGTATTGGGTGGAAGATGCCGAATTGATGAGTGAAAAGCACATGGTGGGGCTTGGTCTTTGGTGGTTGAGAGGTGAGTGGAATTGTTCATGTGAGTGATGATCAAATGTGTGGGGCTGGATGTTTGTTAGTGATTTCCGAAAATGGTGAAGGGAAAAGCAAGGGTGAGGCTTGGTCTTGGTTGAGTGATTGTCGTGCATGTTAATAAGAAGTGTAGTTGAGTGGAGGTGAGTGGAAATTGAGTGGAAGGAAGGCCATGTTAGTGAACGAATCTTTAAAGGAAAAAGCAAAAGTGTGGGGCTGGATGTTGTTTAGTGAGTGCCGTGTATGGTGAAGAGAAGTGTAGGTGAGTGGAAATTGAGTGGAAGGAAGGCCATGTGAGTGAATGAATCTTTAAAGGAAAAAGCAAAAGTGTGGGGCTGGATGTTGTTTAGTGAGTGCCGAAATTGATGAGGGGAGTGGTTGGTTTTTGGTGAGTGAAAGTGAGTGGAAGTTCCATGTGAGTGATGATTGGTTGTTAAAGGAAAAAAAAACAAATGTGTGGGGCTGGATGTTGGTTAGTGAGTGCCGTGTATGTTAAATGAGAAAGCAAAAGAGTGGAGGTGAGTCTTGGTGAGTTGATTGCCGAATGGATGAGAGAAAAGAAAGATGAGTGGAGTTTTGTGGAAAGTGAGTGGAAGGTGAGTGGAAGGAAGTGGTGATTTCTGAAATTATGTTAAATGAAAAAGCCAAATTGTGGGGCTGGTCTTGGTGATTGGAAGTGAATGGAAGTAAGTGGTGATTGAGTGGAAGTGGCCGAGTATGTTAAATGAGAAGTGTAGGTGATTGGGTCTTGGTGGGTGATTGTCGAATGGATGAGAGAAAAGTAAGATGAGTGGAGTTTTGGTCTTGGTGAGGTGATTTCCGTGTGTGTTAAATGAGAAGGCAAAAGAGTGGGGTTTTGGTCTTGGTGATTGCCTAAATTATGTGGAGTGATTGGTGTGGGAGTGTTTGAATGGTGGGAAAGCTCAAGACAAAATATAAACAAGGCACAAACATAATAAACCATGGCATGCACGAAGAATGGAGATGGAGATTAAAGAACAAGAAGAACAATGGTAGAAATCAAGAATGCACAGGAATCAATAGTTGGTAGAATTCAAGCAGAAATTCATGTTTTTAATCAATTAAAATCACAACTTTGATTTATTCATTTTTCCATATAAAACCAATGATAAAGTAATGAAAGAATTAAGATATATTGGTTCTAAAGGCATTAAGAATGTAATAATTCAGCTCAATCACTAAGCGTGTTTCACTTCAAGTTACGTTAAGGATAACACGGACCTAAACGTGTTCATCACAAGTTATGTTATGGATGACGCGGACTTAAGCGTGTTCATCACAAGATATGTTAAGGATGACACGGACCTAAGCGTGTTTATCACAAATTATGTTAAGGGTGACACGGACCTAAGCATGTTTACCACAAGTTATGTTATGCAGTGCCACGGACTCAAGCGTGGTTCACCTTATGTAAAGTGAAACATGGACTCAAACATGTTTCACTCCATGTCATGACAAGTTATGGGGTGCCACGGACTCAAGCATGGTTCACCATATAATAAGTAAAAGACAAGATAAATAAGTAAATTATGCATTTACGTTTATATGTTCGCCATGATCATGTATGTTTCCGCTCATGTTGATGATGAATAGACATGCTATGAGAATCTGTGAATGATAAATGTTTATTTGAAGAGTCTTTCAAAAAAAGTAAGTCTTGTTGAGTTATATTTTACGGTATGATGTACTATTTACTAAGTATTCGACTCACTTTTGTTTGTTTGTTTGTTTCTTTGTTCTCTTCTATGTTTAAATGTCACAGATGATGGTTGTAAGGACGTAAAGCTGGAGGACCAGGAGTAGACCTAGTGCAAGGACTTAGTTCTTTTATGTTTTTTTATGATAAAAAGTCACGCGTAGGGTTAGTTTATGTTTTTAATTTACATTTTCAGTTTTAAGTTTTCAACTAAATAGTTATGTTCAGTTTAATTAATGTTTTCCATAAATGCAGTATTTCAAGATATGAATCTCTTTACCGGGCATTTTGTCATGTATGTTAGTAACATCTCTATCCTACGGGAACGGGGTGTTACATGAGTACAAGCTACCTCAACACCTATTAACAAGAAAACCTTTATCACATTTCAGTAGAAAATAATATGCCTCCAAAAACCATGAATTATCACACTCATTCCTCAGTTGGCTCTCGCTGTCTTAATCAAAATAAATATTCTGCAAAATACATCCTTGATCATTGACAAAAAACGAATACCAAACAACCTCAGCAAACCAAATTGAAAACAAGTAACATCAACTCAAAATACATATACCCTAAAAGGCTTGAATCCATCCCCACCAACCAATAAGAGTGCCTATAAACTTCTACCCGACAACCTATACTTAAAAGCTCATCACCTAAATTCTGAATAACGTCTAATCTAGCAGTGACTAAACTCAATACGAACCACCATTGAATTCACAAAAACATTATTGAAACCTTCTTGGTAACTCGCCCACCTACTTCTACTATCATAAGCTCTAGTATTAGCACCACTAGTTCCTTCAATAGTGCATCACGATTAAACCTCAAGGCAAGCCATGCAGCTCAAATCTTCAATCCACCAAAAACTATTGCATAAAACTTCTAGATCCTAATGCTTTATTAACTCATAAATCTGGTTATGATATTCATTGTTGTTGCCTCGACTTCCAAGTCTTATCATACACCACACATGGTAACCCAACAATCTCTCTTCAAGTTAAATAACAATGTCCATAATTCTCCCAGCTGGGCACTCAATCTCCAAGGGAGAGCATAGCCTCAAAATTTTAAATTCCTATGTGACCTCAAGTCACAACTAACTCCTGAAGATAATCACAACAATTACCACCAACCATCATTTCATTGAGTATCACGCTTCGACTGAACACTCTGACCAACTTACTAGAATCTAAGACTAAGACCTCTTGAATTTAAAACCATCATATTGACTCCACTTCAACACCTACAAAGACACTTTTTCCAAGCCAAAAAATGGAACTAGGACTTGTACTCTCCAAAATCCATACATACTCACCACTACTACGCATCGACCTCATGCATTCTTAGCCAAAACCAATAATCCTCCAAACGTGTAAGTGATCCATCACTACCATTTCCATCATCTGGACCTATATCCTCGAAATCAGCAAAAATCATTTCCTAAATCCGCACCATCTATTATCCTTAAAATTAATATTAATCAAATCCTAAAACCTACCACTATAACCTCGACCTAATAACAATCATTTTCGAATTAGATCAAAATCTTCAACCCTTAGAGAAATACAAGAACTAGATCAATACCTTCAATCCTCAAAGAAATACTCTCCTTGAAAATTCTTACATCAATAACCCAACTCTTATCAACCCCATTTTAATGGTCATAGACTAATCAGGCTCCTAAATAAATCAACTCAAATCTTATTAGAAATCAGTTCGTCAAGTTTGCAATTCTAAAATCTTAAACTATATTACACTCACTTTCCGAAATCTATAAAATCGATGAACTTATATCCAATAATAAAACAATTGATTCCAAAGCTTTCAAAATCTAAAACATTAAATGATAACAAATCATTCTCTAAAGTATGCAAAACCTTAAACCTTTGCTGAAATCCTCATAAATCTATTGTTGAAGTTTGTTGAACTTACAACCTCCTACTCTATAGAATATTTAATAAACTCCACGAAACCTAAGACCTCAATTATCCTACTCCCCAAAAAGATCACCCAAACCATGTCATTCCCTTCAAGCCTCAATATTATAAAAGCAAACCACGTCAATAAAATTTCAAGCCTACTACACTAAATATTTATCCCAAATAATGGCATTCTCGGTCGTACCATCTTCCTGAAATAGGTTAACCCTTAACCCACTTTTCAACTCCGAACAAAATAAAATAAAATAAAATAAATTCAAATTAACTAAAAATAATTTCAAATTAAATCTTTAAAATTTTTTGGTACTGCACCTACGGGACATGTGATTTTACCTAAAGTCAAACTGCCCTGATACCACCTATGACGCCCCTAACTCCCACATACGGATATGCAGAAATTGAGGCGTAAAGATAATGACAACACGAGTCACACCCCAACGACAAGTGCTAAATGTGTGCACATGCAATACATGTAAGACAAAAAACACAACGGATAAATTAAAGTCAATCAACTAAGTATCAAAATTGCTAAATACAAATTCACTTAAATAAAAGCATTTCAAAAAAATATTACAGTTATCTAGTGAAAACATAAATAAGCCAAAATACAATATCCAAATGCAGGAAATAAATCCCAACACTTGAGAAAGTGACCCCAGATCACTCCTCCAGTGGAGCAGCATCCTCAAGTTCTACTTCATCATTTGTATCAAAATCTATGGTACCATGAAACGATACTACAAGGTATCGAATACCATGAGATTACGAGTCTTAGTAAGTAATAAACCAAATAGCCCAAGAGATGAAAATACATTCATGCAACAACAAATATGCGTGCATATGATGAAATATGCATGAGACCCAAAAATTCACCTTTCCCAAAAATAATTATTTTCCAACACACGCCAAAATCCTATTTGCCCTAAAACCAAGTTCATTAAAAATAACCTCTGCCATTTTCCTTGAAAATGGCCTAGTATAAAATCCAATTTTAAACTGTATGCACCATGATCTCCTCTAGGGATCATCCGCACACCCTGGCTCCCTTCATCACACCATGGGTAATGACCATACATTTGACTTCGTAATGAGTAATACCCAGTTCCGCGTCCAGTGCATTCGTGGTCAAGCATCCTCTAGCCCCTGCCAATAGAGGGGCCACAGAGTCGGCATGAGAGCATTACCATCCATTCTGATCCCGTTGTCGCCCAGCGACAACCCAAGAGACGTCGCTCAATATATTACCCTCTCGAGTGACCAAATGAACTCCATTGAGATAATGCCACATCTCGGCTTGGGGTCGTGATACATATGCACCCAAAAATATTTTCTCAATATGGAAACCCAGTTTTCATTTTCAACACATGAACGAACACAATGATAAATACTAAGACATCAAACACCACAAATAAAATATCCCACCATAATCCAAATTCGCAAACAACTCCATCCTCTAATCCAACCGACTCCCAAACTCCTCGAGCTAACGTTTGGCACAATCAACCAGATCACAAAAGATTTGTTAGTGCAAAATATATTTAAATCTCGTAAAGTTCTTTGGAAAATTACTTACAGTGCTAAAGGTAAATTTCTGAAAGATCTCCAGCACCCGGTTAATGCCAAAAGCGAACTCTAAAATAAAATACCAAAAATCACAATTTGGGATTGAAAATGAGTTTCGAAAACACAGAAATTTTGAAGTGATATGTGGGGAATAAAAAGGGCTAATTAACTGAAATAAATCTAGAAGATAATGGCTGGAAGTGTAGCTCACGGCCAGAACCAAAAATCAACAAGAACTGAAAAATGAAGCTCACGGTTTTATAGGCAAAATAGGGACACGAAAATGCGAAGAATGCTATAAATGTTAGGGTTCAATCACAAGCCTAAACCATGAAAATACCATGGGAAAATAAGAGAGAAACCGAAAATTAAAGAGATTATAATGTGAAACAATACTGGACAAAAATAAAGGAAAGGGCTTCGGTGCACAGTTGAAGACAAGCAGAAAAATTCCAAGGAAGAAGAAGAGCAGTCGGTGCAGCAAGGGAAAAAGGAAAACAAATGAAGGAGAAGAACCGAAGTAGAAAATAAATTTCCAATGAAGAAGAAGTAAACGGCAAAGTAGGAAGAAGGAGGAGAAAATTAAAATGAATAGGAAGAAGAAAAGAGGTAGCGGCCCACCGTAGGAAGATGTAGAAAAGAAGAGATGATGCCCTAAGGGCATTAGCCAAATGACACTGTTTAGAGGTGAATTAATGGGTTGGGTTGAAGGCTCACGGGTTGGGTTGAAAACTGGAACGGCTGGGCCCAAAATCCAAGTAAAATCCCACTAAAACAAGCCCACCCAAAAAATAAAGGGTCCAACAAAAGAAAAAGGCACAATAAAAATAAATAAAAGTCAAATAAAAATGCTACAACTTAATATTAATAAAATAAAATAATTAAAGCCAAGCAATAGAATAATTAAAGCATGGAGAAATTTAAATGAAAAATAATAATTAATATCAAGAAAACACATTATTTAAATTTCACAAAAATTAAGCAAAGAATTAAGCTAGATTAGAAAATAATGGACAAAACACGAGTTAAAAATTGAAAAGTTCCAAAATCAAGATTTTAGGGTTTATCATTGTATTCAAATCACAAAATTCTCAAAATCAGTTCATAAAAATTATAATCTTTGTTAAATGGAAGCTTAAAGGAGCAAAAATAAAACAAAAAACAAAAACAAAAAAACTACATCAAACTTACTGAAAATAAAATACCCCAAACCAAATGATTCTAAACTAAAAATCTCATAAATATGGTTCAAACTAAAACTAAATAGAGAATAGGGAATGAAAAGAGTAAGCCAAATGGATGGAGATGGTGATAGAAAGCAATAGAGGAGGCCGGAGCAGCTGCAGTTTGGACCCCTTCAAGTTCTTCAGGTGGCGCTGCCATTCTCTTTTCCTGTATGCGTCGAAGACCAAAAAAATAATAAAATCCCTCCCCGTTCTGTTGTGTTACGTCTATTGTTAAAACCCCAATAAGACACCAAAAAGGCCCCTCCGTTGTGTCGTTTTCTTCCAAATCCATTAAAAGAAACTGGGCCCACCTGCGTCTTTCGTCAAACCAAAGGGCCCTTGCTTTCCAGCATGTTTTCAGTCAAAACCGAAAGACTCCAAAAATTAAGACTTCACTGCATTGCTTCCATAAAACCCAAAATTGCCCATACTCAAAACTTTCCCTCAAAACCCAAGAGCAGCTGGGTTCCGCGTGCCTTCTATTATCAAAATTACCCTCCAAGGTTTAAACAGAAACGCTTCAGATCGGTTTATCCTATTAGTGTAGAACAATGGAGACCAATGGAGGAGTGCCATGTAAAAGCTACATCTTCAAAGCTGGTGAGCCACACTACAGGGGAAGATTTCTGTCGAGACCCCCCCACTACTCTCTCTCTCTCTCTCTCTCTCTCTCTCTCTCTCTCTCACGTTCCCTCTATCTTCTTCCCTCTCCTTCACAAACTGTAAAGTGACCTGCAAAATTTGAATCTTCTGGGCCATAGAGTACTGCAAGCAACATGTAGAGGACCTCAAAACCTGGGACGCCAAGTTCATCACGGTCGACCAAGCCACCGTTTTCAATCTTCAAATCTGGTCTGTATTATTTTATCTTCATTTTCCCTTCATTTTTTGTTTAACTATGCCTATTCGGATGCTCTAACAACTACCATTTAGAACAGACCGAATTCCTATGAAAACAAGTAGCCTGTGAACTTCGAAGTAGCTTGGATTCTACAAAAATGCACTTTTCTCATTCAATTTTGAATCTACAAATCTCAGTGCTTAAGATTTACTAAACTAGCCTCGTTAGAAGTTAATGGAAACTAAAAATTCACTCCCAATGTGACTGTCCTTGTTCAATGATTTTCTAACAAAAGATATATGCATTATGCAAACCACTGAACACTGTAGCACTTTGCGGACAACTTTTTGATGGGTTTACGGAGAGAGTGGTTTGGATGGGTTTCGTTTTGCTTGCATGGGTTCGAAGGATAGACAGATAGAGGTTTGGATGGCTTTCCGTCTTGAGAGAGAGAGAGAGAGAGAGAGAGGGTCTCAATAGAGTGAGTTCCCCTGTAGCGTGGTAAGCAAATTTGAAGATGTAGCCCTTACATGGCTTTCACTTATTGGTTTCCGATAAAAATGCCTTGTAGGATAAATCGGTGAGAAGTTACTTTCATGCTCAAAAGGTCATAAGCCAAAATAAGTTTATAACATACGGAAGCCAAAAACCAACTACTAGAGAGAGATAGCAAACCAGACCATCGAATCATGTCTGTTGTGTTGCGTTTTGTGATGAGGCAAAAACAGTGTATTTTTTCTCTCTTTCTTTTCTAATGCTGTGTGTTTCTTCTTGGCCTGAAATAAATAAATAGAAATCAAAAATCAAAAATAAAAAGGAAGAATAGAATACAAAAAAATTTGTGTTGTGCATGTGAAGAAATATTGCCCAATTAAATCAAAAGTTATAAAATTGAGTACGCTATTAACCAATTTTGAATCACAACTTGGATTTATGCCTTTTAACTATTTTTCCATCTAAAATCAATAATAATGTAATGAAAGAATTAAAATATATTGGTTCTAGATGTATAAAATATACAATAATTCAGCTCAATCATGGCATTAACATCCATTTTCCACATCACTGCTAAGCTTCCACTTCTACCAACACTACCTACCACAAAGCTGTGTTCAAATTTTCGTTTGTTACGAATAACTTCAACTTTGGTTCTCCTACATTTAATTTCAATGAGAAAAACCACACCTAGGAACTTATCATTCACCAAAAGATAAAATTCATGAATTTTTCGAGGGTTCCCACACCCTCGGCAGTTCCAACATAGGAGATTCATTGATATTGACAGGGCTGCAAAGTAGCCATTGCCCATTCATTTATATTGTTATTCCCAACTAACGTTTGTTGTTTAGTTTTTATTGTCAACCCCACATGATCTGCTTTTTCAATAAGACTTCTCTTCTTATTGGGGCTATTAGAGGTCGTTAGTTTATGAAGTTCAATCTTATCCAGAATATTACCCCTAGCTCTTCTCTTCCATCTGCATAGAGTTTTAGTGCTGCCCATAGTAAAAGAATTACTCAATGGGGGTGAAGGAGATATAAGTTTACCTGGTAATCTTTGAACATGGAATTATCCATGTGTTTTTGCCAAAAATGGTTCACTAGTAGGCAATTTATCCCCCACATTTGAGGAGACAAATCTTCCATCTTTATCCAAAGGAGAAATGAATAAGGAATCTTGCTTTCTTGAATTAGTTTCCAAATGTGGTGACTCAACAAGCATTCTATTTGCCACCTTTGTCTACTTACCAAAACTAGATTCTGCCAGCTTATCATCTCTTAATTTTACAGGATTATTGTGACTTTCTCTGTGACAATAGTGGCTAGTGTCTCCTTTCCTTTTTTGTCATTGCCAATGAAACAACTCTGTCTTAGGAAGGGTGGAATCGCTACGTACATACATGTTCCTCTTCATTCTCTTTCTTTCTCTTTAATAGATATTTTTATTTTTTTCTATTAATATGCGATCAGCATAAACATAACACACGTGTACTCTAAATTTCTAATTTAATAAAAGGAACACCGATAGACATTCTATTTAACATTCCCCCATAAACAGACTCCCAGAGTCTATCACACGTTCATAAAAACATAATTGTTCTACTTAAGAAGGGACTCCATCTCTACCATATGTACAGGAAGGCACTAAGTCAATGTATAAGGGTTTACCATCACCCTACCATAACGGTTACACCATACCAAAAGATACATGGTTTAAAGTCAAACCTGACAAAACGTCCCGACAATGGACCCATACCAACATAAAAACAACGTCCATAAACATAACCTATCATTCATGTAAGGTCAAACCAACAGGGAAGACAGTAAACGTCTGCCTCTCCCTCTGCAGTAATGTCCTGCTCCCCAACCTTTTCGTCATTATCTGGACGTTTAAAACATAAACACAAAGTGAGTCTAATACTCAGTAAGCATTACACCATGCCGTTAACGTACAAATCATCTATTCTTTTTCTTTTGAAAACATGCATACATAAACATTTTCTGCTTTTGACAATGCTTTCATGTGTAAACAGTTTAAGAAATAAATCATGCTATCATGCATAAACATTTAAGCAATACTTTCATGCATAATGTTTAAACAGTACTTTCATGCATAACATTACTTTCATACATAACGTTTAAACAGTACTTTCATGCATAACATTACTTTCATGTTTCACTTTCATTTGGCCAGTACACACTATTGCGCCCCGCGTGTTAGGGTTAGTGGTCTTTTGGACCTAGACTTCGCCAAAATGAAAATCTTTTTATTGCACCGTAAAATCTTAAATATTCATCTCAGACTAATGGTGCAAACGGTTTCTCATTCTCATACTCTCAAATAAATAAGATCACATTTTTTACACTAAAGTTGGTAAGAATTTGACTATGCTGACAGATTAAACTTACATGATTGCTCGATTCGTGAGACTTTTTTCGAGGTTTAAAGTCTAAAAAAATTCATCCAATGAATTTCTGGAAGGTTGTTCCATCCTCCCGTCCTAAAAATAGATTACGTCCTCAAAATCTACGCATGAATACAAAATAATTATCTACTAGCAACTAAAAGATAAGATGTTGCTCACCAAGCTACTGTCCATCACTGGACATATAGTCACTAGTTGATGCATATGTTGAGGAATATAACGGAACATGTCTTCTTCAAAATCATAAACCATGTTACCAAAGTGTCGGGTCAATGTGATGTTTGACCTCTTTATCATCGCAGCCTAGGATATGACCTTGAATGAGTAGTCATCCTCGGTGAGTGGACGATATAGCTGATCTTGATGTCTTGAGCTCAAGATCGACTGCTGCGATGCACTCCTTAGCTACTTAACTTGACTCAGCTCTATCTGGTGA
>QGSO01022906.1:0-16164 GCA_011037825.1 Carya cathayensis | reverse complement strand
ATTTTCGGATTAAGAGGTTGTTTTTACCGTTTGATGAAGAGTATTTCAGCCAATGAGCATTGGGTACGGGGATTCTCCGGTATATTTCTCAAAATCAGGTATTCTCCTTAAATTTATTCTCATTTTAGTTTTTATATAAGTGTTTTCGTTTGCTATAATGAGTTCGTCATATACTTTGCTGTCTGTTGATGTAATTTGGATTGGAAATGTTGTGGTTTTCGGAGGTTGAAGACGACTGTGAATCTGGAATTTATGCGTTCGAACGATATTCATGTTTCAAACTGTGTCTAGCACCGTTTGAACGTAAAACTGATTTTCTAGCAAGAATTGAATTTAAAATTAATTATTTATAATCTTTGAATGAATAAAATGAATTTAAAATAAAATACAAATAATCTAGATTTACTAGTACTTAATACAAATAGAATGTTAATTAAAATACAAATAGTTATAAATATTAACTAGAATTAATTAAAAGACAAATAGTTTTAATTATTAACTAGAATGTTAATTAGCATACAAATATCTATAATTATTAACTAGATATTTAATTACAATACAAATAATGAGTGGACAAGAGCTAGAACCAGATGTTGGAGACAAATATGATGAGGATATGGAGGAAATGTTAGGTGACATTGGTGCGGGAATGTTTATGAATGAAGGTGACACAGACACATCAACTTCAAATGATGGAGGTCATAACACTTTTGCACGATTGTGGAAAGATTCACAACGTGAGTTATATCCAGGATGCAGAAGACACAGTAAGTTGTCATTTACTGTAAGACTACTTCACATAAAATCAATGTGCCGTTTATCAGTTAAGGCTGTCAATATGTTACTGGAGCTGTTTATGGAGGCACTGCCATCAGATAATACTTTACCTTGTAACTTCTATAAAGCAAAAAAATTGAAACGAGGACTTGGATTTGATTACAACGTAATACATGCATGTAAGAATGACTGCATATTATATTGGCAAGAGAATGAGCAGTTGAACGAGTGTCCCATATGCCACGAATCAAGATGGACATCGGACAAACAAAATGTGCCGCAAAAGGTTGTACGCCACTTTCCATTGATACCTAGATTACAACGATTATATATGTCACGTGCAACGGCTGTTGACATGACATGGCACTCATCAGGTAGAGTGGTGAACAATGGTATTTTGTCGCATCCTGCTGACTCCCAGGTGTGGAAAGAATTTGATCAAGAACACCCATGGTTTTCTGAAGAACCTCGTAATGTACGACTTGGGTTGGCAACAGATGGATTTAATCCGTTTGGGAACATGAGTACTAGTCATAGTACTTAGCCAGTTGTACTTATGCCGTATAATCTACCACCGTGGAAGTGTATGAAAGATCCATATTTCATGATGAGTTTGCTAATTCCAGGTCCGAGATCACCAGGAAATGATATAGACATACACTTACAGCCATTGATTGCAGAATTGAAAGATTTGTGGGAGAATGGGGTTGTCACATTTGATTCATCAACAGGGAAGTCGTTCAAGATGCATGCTGCCGTGTTATGGACAATAAATGATTTTCCAGCTTATGGGAACTTGTCAGGTTAGAGTACTAAGGGAAAAATGGCATGTCCAACTTGTAACAAACATACTAAATCTGAATGGCTAACTTACGGGAGGAAATTATGTTTCATGGGGCATCGTCGATTTTTACCTACTGACCATATATGGAGGGGAAATTCACAAATGTTTGATGGTACTCTCGAACGGGGCCAACCTCCACCATACATGTCTGGTGAAGATGTACTTGCACAATTTGTAGATGTTGGTTGTAATGAATTTGGTAAAAACAACGAAAGAGAAAACGAGCTACATCTGAGTTGAATTGGACTAAGAAGAGTATATTTTTCGATCTCCCATACTGGTCAAAGTTAAAGTTACGGCATAGTCTTGATGTTATGCATATTGAGAAAAATATATGCGAATCCATATTGGGAACATTGATGTCAATTGAAGGAAAAACGAAGGATACATTAAACTCAAGAAAGGATTTGAAGCGGTTGGGAATAAGACCGGAAATGCAATTGCAAGAAAATGAGTCGTCCGTTTACATGCCGATTGGATGGTATACATTGTCAAGGAATGAAAGGGCTACATTTTGTGAGTGGATAATGAAAATTAAATTACCGGACGGTTATGCATCGAATTTCACAAGGTGTGTGCGAACAAATGACTGGAAAATAACTGGATTAAAAAGTCATGATTGTCATGTCCTTTTACAGCGTATCTTGCCTATTGGTATCCGTGGGTACTTGACAAGAGACGTGCGCGTGGCTTTGACTGAGTTGGGTTTATTTTTCAAGGATTTATGTGCTAGGACATTAAATGTAGAAGCTTTGGATCGAATGGAACGGGAAATTGCCATAATCTTGTGTAAGCTAGAAAGTATTTACCCACCTTCATTCTTTGACGTCATGGTTCACTTAGCTGTCCATTTGCCACGTGAAGCAAGACTTGCAGGACCAGTTCAGTATAGATGGATGTATCCTATTGAACGATTCCTTGGGAAGTTGAAACGTACAGTTGGTAACAAGGCTCGCCCAGAAGGATCAATTGCAGAAGCATATATTGATGATGAGTGGCATACCTTCTGTTCCAAGTATTTCCACGGGGTTGACACTAGGTTTGATCGGCCGGAAAGAAACTTTGACGTTGACCGAGCAAGACAACGAAATGAGTTTTCTGTGTTTTCCCAACAAGTACGACCACTTGGTGCAATGCGTGGTTATGACTTATGTGGCAGAGAGTTTGAGAAAGCTCAGTGGTACGTGCTGAACAATTGCCCTGAGATAGAGAATCACTTGAAGTAAGTTATAATGTTTTCTTAATCTAATATTCGCACATTTACTTTCATGAAATATTACGGATATAAGAGAATTGTTGTAATTATCAATTTCAGTGATCATATTAACATGCTCAAGGAACGAGGAGTAAATGATATAAATCAGAAACATGAAGAGGAGTTCCCGAGATGGTTTGAACAACGGGTAATGACATTACATATGCTTTACTCATCCAATAGTTCATTAAATATTAATTTTTTTTTTTTTATATAATACAAGTTTTACTCAATATGTAGGTTGTACAAATGCATGCAAATAATCCAAACGATATATCGGATGAACTATATGCATTAGCGCGTGGCCCATCGAGGCGCGCTACAAGATATTCTGCATGTATTTCTCGGGGAAGTAGGTATCACACAGTGGATAGGGATTGTTATAGGAAAACACAAAATAGTGGTGTCCTAGTCGAGGGAAGTCATGATGGAGAAAATATTGATTTCTATGGAGTTATTGTTGATATAATTGGAATGAAATATTTGGGAGAACTTGTAGTGTATCTGTTTAAGTGTGATTGGTGGGATTTAAGCAATCCTCGAACTGGAGTCCGTGATGAAGAATATTTTTTGAGTATTAATACCTCAAAAAAATGGTATGAGGATGATCCTTTTATTCTAACTTCTCAAGCATCTCAAGTATTCTACTTAGATGACCCGAAGTTAGGAAATCAATGGCGAGTAGTACAAAAGTATTCTCCAAGAAATATATATGATGTTATCCCTCAGGCGGAAGGGGGAGATGAAGAAGCAGATGATCCCTCTACTCAAGAAGCATACCAAGAGAGTCAGCCCGTCTTTAATTTGTTTGTGGATTTGAGCCAGTATGAGATGATTCCATTAAATAGAGAAGATATTGAGGCTGAAATTGTTGATGCGACAATTGAGCAAAATGTTGATTCCACTGAAGTATCTACAGATGATGAGTCTGAATTGTCAAATGATACTGATACAGATAGTTATTGACAAATTATGTTTGCACATATAGTTTTCTGAAAATATGCCTCCGAAGAGAAAGGAAGTTCGCATCCCATCTCCACCTGTTCCGAGCTCTCCTTCAGACTCACCATTAGAGATTGACTCTACAGAACAAGGTAAAATTCTAAGACTCATAAAATTTATTAATTAAAGTTATAATAGAAAATTGATTATAATGTTATATATCATGATGACTTCACAGTACAATCTCGTCAAGGTCGAGGCACTACTAGAGGCGTGACGTTAGAAAAATATCGTAAGGTGGGTAAGATCAAAGTTAACATTCTTGATGAACATACCGGAGGCGAAGGACAACCAGCAGCTTGGCTTGCATCGCATGTGGGTGCTCTTACACGAACTTATGCACCTTTGGCAACAAGTTCATGGAAGAAAGTCCCTCAAGATGTTAAGGACCTTATCAAGAAGCGTTGTTTGGTACAGTTTAAAACACGAAATTTAATTGGTGAATTTTTTTATTTTACTTTAAAGTTAGAATATTATAAATGATAATATCTTTGTCTAAATTTTTTTCTGTAAGGATGATTTCGAATTAAATTTTGGTCGGAGAGAGGAGCGTAAAACTGTGGAAGAGCTTATGAGTAATGCATTCCGCAAGTATAAGGCGAGGTGTCATGAGCATTATAATAAGTTTGAGAATAGTGAAGAAGCACGCCAACATCCTTTTCAAGATATGCAACCTTCTGATTGGGAAAAACTTTGTGACATGTTTGAGGATCCATCATATAAGGTATAATTAATTTAATTATTTTAGTTGTCCTATTTTTTATTTCGCTTTCTAATATTTTCAATTCTTATGTAGGAGCGAAGTTCTATAAACAAAACAAATAGATCAAAATTGAAGATTACTCATCATGCAGGCTCAAGATCTTTCCACCGCCTCTCTAAGAAATTGGTATTACTATTTTTTTATTTGTATATAGTTAACTGAATATATGAATCATAATTACTTTATATCTTAACAAATCTTTATTATAGCAAGATTCAGATGCCGATTATGATCTGACAAAATTATATGCTGCATCACATACTAATCGTAATGGAGAGTGGAGTCATCCTGATGCCCGTGAAAATTATGTAAGTATTATAATTTGTTTTAAATAAATATATTTGAATTTTTATGATGATATTAACTCTTTATCTTATGTGTAAGATAAAATGGTTGCCCTTCGTGTTGAATCTGCGTCAGATCAAAATTCCTCAAATAATGATGTTGAGATTTTTACACAAGTTCTGGGTGAACGTTCAGGATATTTGAGGGGTTTGGGTCGCTGTGTAAAACCTTCCTCCTCTTCCTCTTCTTCCGGTTCTGCCTCTATAGCGCAAGAGAATGCGAATCGCAGAATTGAAGAATTAATTGCAAAACAACAAGAGTTAGAGGCTCAATTGGCGAGAGAAGGAGACATGGAGATGCGCCTCAAACAACATGAAGAAGAACAAGCACAGTTCAGGAGAGATATGCAACTCCAAATGCAACAGCTTATGCAACAGTACAGGCCTCCAACCAACTGATGGTTTCTTACATCTAGCTTATGACATTATCTAATTATGTATGAACAATGCTATTCTCATGGTTATTTATTTGTTTGCACTTATTATAAAACTATTGTGAGTAATTAAACAGTTCCTAATTTATGTTTTTCAAATATTATGGATGTCTATTTAGTTTTTTAATAATTCTTGGTTAATAATAAAATTACTATCCGTTCGAACGACCGTTTAACGTTCGAACATTAATTGTCGTTCAAACGATAATATACCGTTCAAACATTAATGACCAAAACGTTCGAACGCTACAGGATGCTCAAAAAACCGTTCAAACGCAGTTCATTCTCATAGTGTTCGAACGTTGATGATCACCTTTCGATCCCTCATACCGTTCGATCTTTTCCTCTAACGTTCGAACGTAATACTATTGAACGTTTGAACGTATCTCGATAACCGTTCAATAGATGCATTAACGTTCGAACGGTAAATGAAAGCGTTCGAACGGTAAATGAAAGCATTCGAACGGTATCGAACGGTCAATTTCATCGTTCGAACGGTATCGAACGGTCAATTTCAAAATCGTCCCAAAAGATATTTTTTGGGACGAAATTGTAATTTTCGTCCCAATATATCTTCTGGGACAGTGATGTTGGGACGACCTTGGGACGAAAAAATTTCATCCCAAAAAATCTTTCGGAACAAAATGTATATATTTTGGGACGAAATTTTTCGTCCCAAAAAATGATTTTTGTTGTAGTGGTAGTCGTCATAATTAACTATCCGTAGTCATCAATTATGATGGCTCGTAGCCGTCAATTTTGACTGTCCGTAATCGTCATAATTGACCGTCCTGGCTAAGACCTCTTTTGTACTCCTATATATATGAGTATCCTTCAAGGTTTTCATTATAGAATTCTCACATTCAAGATCTCTCTCTCTCTCTCTCTCTCTCTCTTTTTATTAGTTTCATAACACGTTATCAGCACGAGGTTCTGTTGATTTTGAAACTAATGGTCTTCTCATTCAAGTAAATTTTTCAATATATTATTTGCAATCCCCAAGGTGAGTATTAAAGATTGTATTCCTTATTATTATTTGATAAAATTCTATGTTTACTCACATAGTTTATATACAAGTTCTATTTATTTTTTATACTTGTTATGAATTATTGATGATAAGATTCATCTTGGAATAGAAATTGAGTATCCCTAAAAGATTGCTCTAAACCAATAATTTTATTGAGTACCTCATAATAAATGATCTATTGATTCTGTGAGATAGTTTAAATGAGTTATACATATATCAAAATCTCATTATGATTAATGCACCTGAAGTTGCATATTGAAATTGTGTAGAGAAAACTCACTAAAGAATATACATTTAAAATGAACGCCTCGAATGTGCTCCTGAAGTAGCAATATCGAGTATAAAAGTTCACAATATATTCTAAATTTATATCTGGTCTTCTAATAGTTAAGCAAAATAATGAGATTTTGTTAATGTTGAACCCAAGATTTCAAGTTTCATGTAATTAAAAATCTACAAATGAATTTTGATGATAACAAATAAATTCAAAGAATAAAGGAGTCTCAAGCTCAAGTTGTCCACACAATGAAGTCAAGCACATCAAGAAACCAAGCATGAGCAAGAAGGGAGCAAGTTCACATTAAAGTCATAGAGTAATGTTGTAAATCTCTTAAAAATTCGAAATTAGGATTAAGGCTCAAAATTAATATTTTATCATAAATCATTAAAATACATTTTCCACATGTGCATGAATATTTTAAAAATTAAATTTGAAAATTTTGAAAGATGATTGATTATCATCTTTCACATGTGCATGACATGATTAAAGGTTTGAACTTTGAAAATATTAAGATGATTGATTGTCATCTTTCACATGTGCATGTTTTATTTGAATATTTTCAAAAGTGATGGATGCTTTTCTTAACTTATGCAAAAGATAGATGTCTTTGTTTGAAAATTTTTTGAAAAGTAAAGTGTGCTCATTTTGTCACATTCAAAAAAGTAAAAAAGATTAGGTTTAAAATTTTTGAAAAGTGAATGATGATGTCTTTGACATGTGAATCTTTTTAAATTTGAATATGAAGTCTCATATGCCTATAAAGAGATCATTTGAAAGCTTCACATACACAACACCAAGAGCATACAATATTCATTCAAAGCTTTCATTCTCTATTCTCTAAGCATTGAGCCTTAACCCTTGTTCATTTTGAGAGATATAGTTTGTGTTGTATTGTTCTTATTTCACTCATTGAGGAGTGTTTTCTGATATTCTACCCACTATCAATTCTTGTATCAGTAAAAGGGTGTGTATAACCCTTGTGCGTGTAGAAAGTGTTCTACACAGGGAATAGTTGAATCACCACGTGTGAGGTGATTGCAAGTGTAAAGGGTGTTCTACACGGATCCTTTGCAGCGGTGTTGTTAAAAGGTGTAATAGGTTTCTATCTCCACCTGAAGGAGGTTGAATAGTGAATTCGGGGATCCTCGAGGGGTAGCTAGAGGTGAGGACGTAGGCAGTGGGGCCGAACCTCGTTAACATACTGAGTTTGCTTCTCTTACCCTTACTCTTTATATTTATTGCTATTTTATATTTTGTTTATATTTTATATTGTATATTTGATTTATAATTGTTATTTTTTTAAATACAACTCAATTCACTCCCCCTCTTGTATTAGTCATCTGGGCAACAGTTAAGAAATCATTAGTCACGTCCTACTAGTTCCACATTATTCCCTGAAGTGAATGATATTGGATTTATATCATTCTCAGAAAGAGAATGATGCAGTTTTTCAAAGAAACCAAGAAATTGGACGTGGTGATGAATATGTTTATAGTACTTCTATGATTTCGGGCCAGAAACTCGTATTGGAAAAACTATCAGCTTTCTCTTTGAAATGATATTATACAACTATTGAATCAAATATTATGATGCATAAAAAATGATATGATTCAAAATATTTGTATGCTTTTCATGATTATCTTGATCATCCAAAATCAATTATGATAAATCGAATAATTTTTATATGGACGTCTATAAAAGAACCAGAAGAATCTTTTACTATAAAGTCTTTCCACCATGAGTGGAAAGAAAAATTTGCTAGAAGCAAATAAAATGAAATAATTCGACGTTATCTTGATTATAATAGGTGAACTGGAAGTTTAGATGATAATTAATTTATGGATGCAATAAGATAAAAATGTCTCATATTCTAACTGCTAAAATCCCAGCGAGGATTGAAGTCCTCGTAGGACAATTAAAAAATTTAGCAGTCTAATGAACATAAGACATGTTTAAAAGCGTGTAAAACCTATTGATACAAAAGATAAAACATCTCGAAAGAGAAAAGCACAAAGAAAAGAAATTGGTGCTCCTGAAGAGGTCATACCCACAAAACAAGCAATAAGATCCATCCAAACTTTCTGTACAAAATTCTCTCATAATAAAACTCCTGAAGAGTACCTCTTGAAGAGATTTTTCATGAAATGTCTTCTCTTGAAGAGGGACAGGTACCTGAAAATAACGAGATCTCGATACATTTAATGAGTATTGGAGAAATTCTGCATAGAAATAAAACCGTTGTCGACAACATGTTTTCAGAAAATATGGCACTTGACATTAGTAGAAGTAATGAAAAAAGTGTGCCAAGAACCGTCGAAGAATACCGAAGGAAAAATATTAGCCAAAATAGAAAGAGACAATTCCTGCAGAATTGATATCACTAATAAAATGTGATATATATGGACTTGTTAAATATTAGTGGGTATTTGTATAAAGGAAATGAAAATGTGATATATAAATCACGAGTATGTTTCCCGTAGAAATAATATTGATATGCTTTTGAAGTGGATGAAATTATATTGAGTTTTTTATTAGCTTGATAGTTACCGAGAGTTTGGATATGCATGATTAACTGCATATTTATATGGATTACTAGATATAAAATGCATGAAGCATATAGTCCTGAAGTACTTATTCTATCAAGTTTTAAAAATCCTTATACGATCTAAAACAATCTAAACGCATGTAGAACAAGCTATTTTCATATATTTTCAATATTTGTATTAGCTTTTATTACAGTTTATATAGATGATTTAAATATCACTGAAGCTCCAAAAGAGTTCATGAAAATTGCACATATTTGAAATATAAATTAGAAACTCTTGGAGATTAATGAAATTATTAGTTCTGAAATACATTATCTTAAATGCAATTAGTATTTCAAATTCATATTTCGGTTTGGTAACAAATGTGCATTATTAAAAGAGAAATAAAATGGAGCACACAAAACATCTACCAGAAGATAGAAACACAATATGAATATTTGTGAAATATTATTTTATTATCTCGAAACAAAATTACAGAAATTTGAGACTCTTTGCCTCATTCTTTAAACGATCTTGCTCTTCAAAAATTTTCATGACATCCTTGTCTAAAGGAGTAGGCAATCGAAAAGAAGAGTTAAGCAAAAATTTTAATTTCCTATTCTCTTACTTTATTGCTCCTATCTTCATGTTGGACTCTAGAAGAAGTCGCTGAAGGATAGAAATTTTCTCATTGAGTTTGTCAACATCATAAGTTTTGGATTGTAGTCACTGAGAAAATGCAACAATGGTTGATGAGTATCGGGTACCGAGACTCACAAGCTCGTAGATAGCTTCAACATCTGACCTATTAGTCAGATCATTATTGTATTGCACTATAGCACCTATGGTAGAAGTAGAAACAACTGGTGAATAAGGTCTAGAATACTTCATATATTGGTTACGAGAAGATTGCTGGGCCATTGCATAGTAAGAAAGCAGAAAGAGATTACAGAGTAAGAATGCAGACTAATTACAGAAAAGTGAAGAAGATGGGATGCGAATGAAGATGAGCTGAATATTTCTTTTATAGAGAAAATTATGAAAGCAAGACAAAATTATATATATTGATAGAGGATACGCTAAATACAGATATCCTACAGTTATTTATTAGGCCGTGAAATTAAAAGCAGCTTACCCCTACTCTTAGAAGTTGAACTTTTTCAGATATCCGCGGTGAGATTAAATGCAGCTTGTCCTTATTCTCTAAGTATTTGGACTTCTTCAAATATCCATTGCTGACGATCCTGAACATACTGTTTTAGCGCCTTATTTTCCTCATTCAGTTTATTGTTCTTACAACTCTTCGCAGAGAGCTTCTAACGCAATTAAGATATTTGATTATTGAGTTGGTTGACCTCATTCAGTTTAGCTAATAACCTCCGAGACATGGTCATACTAGAGGCAAAATATTGAGCACTAAGAAATCTTGATTCTGAAACGACATCAGAATAAATCTTTCCGGAAAAATGAATCTCTACTCCTATCATAAGAGCAATATCTTCAGGTGAGTAAAAGGAATGACAAAACATCTCTATTGTTTCACAGCGTCCCTCGTGAAGCATCTCTCTACAAGAGACAAGAGATGTAGCATCATAGTCCTGCGGCGCCTGACAGCTACAGAAGAGATGTAAAATTCTGCTGTGCTTGTCTGGTCTAAAAAAGTGGACACCGTTTTTGTTGAATATTGAGGTTGACGGCTGAATTTTGATGACTTCTCCACTAATTTTGTTATTTACAAGAACTCCAGAAGAGCACAACTCAAGAAGAGTAGCGAATTTAATGTTAAAACGATTTTGAATCAATATGGTGAATTTGTTTACCAAAACATTACCAATTACATCATTTAAAGAGTTGGTACACAATATTGAGACGCATCAACCAAAGACCTTTCACTATAAAGTCTTGAAGAACTTTTATATGGACAAAGCTCATCCCTTGAGTACTCCAATGGCTGTTCGATCATTTGATGTGCAGAAAGATCAATTTCGTCCTTATGAAGATGATGAAGAAATTCTTGATCTTGAAATATCTTATCTCAGTGCAATTAAAGCCCTGATGTATCTTGAAAATTGCACTCAATCTGATATTGCATTTTCAATTAATTTACTTGCAAGATATAGTTCTGCACCAACTCGAAGACATTTGAATGATATTAAACATGTCATTCATTACCTTCGAGGTACGATTGATATGGAATTATTCTATCAACATGGATCAAGTCCACAATTAGTTGGATATGCGGATGCAGATTATCTTTCAGATTCACACAGAGAAATCATTACAATTCATGGAAAGAAAGGTGAAATTGATGTCAAGCAGATACGATCAACTGATAATTTGACAGATTTATTCATTAAAGCATTACCAACTGCAACATTTAAGAAGATTGTGCAGAACATTGGAATGCGGAAGCTTGAAGACCTATTATCATACACTTTTCAAGAGAAGTAAAGTCTTGAAGACTTGTGCTGATTGTACTCTTTTTCCTTCGCTAAGGTTTTATCCCACTGGATTTTCCTTTGCAAGGTTTTAATGAGGCAATCTTAAAATACTTGGCGATATACATGAATATTGTACTCTTTTTCCTTCGCCATTAGTTTTTTCCCACTGGATTTTTTCTTAACAAGATTTTAACGAGGCATATTCTTTATATGTGGTCATCCAAATGGGGAGTGTTATAAACCGACTTGTATGACCACTTTTAGCCGTCATAATTGACTGCTCGTAGCCATCAATTATGACCATCCGTAGCCGTCAATTTTGACTGTCTGTAATCGTCATAATTGACCGTTCTTAGCCGTCAATTATGACGGCCAAGACCTCTTTTGTACTCCTATATATATGAGTATCTTTTAAAGTTTTCAATATAGAATTCTCACATTCAATATCTTTTTTTGTTTTTTTTTAATTTCATAACATTTCTAAAGTATTAATGGAGTTTTTTATTCTGAACTCCAAAAAAAAATGGTCAAAATGTCCATGCCCATTGCCCTCAGATATTAATGTTCCGTGCCAAGAAGAATTATGGGTTAGCTATTGTAATAATAAATTGATGACGTACTGCATATATAATGCGTACACTACATATCTTTAAAGTTTCAGCCTAATTATCACTTTGAAATTAGGTATACACATTATACTCTGTTTGGATAGTAGAAATATTTTATCTCATTTAATCTAATTTAATAATTATAATTTTTTTAAATATTTATAGAAAATATATTAAACAATTTAATTTTTTAAAATATCAAAATAATAATATTAAAAAATAATATTTAATAAGATTTTATTTAATTTTTAACTTTTTCTCAACTTTTTTCATTTTAGCCACTATACAAACGGTATCTAAATGCCCAGCTATATAGTTGAGGAGCTATTGCTAATATTTTTATATATATATAAAATAATAATAATAATTACAAAGAAATTAAAAAAAAGATTAAAAAAAAAACTCAACAAAGTTTACTTTTCTCACCCCCTCTAAATATATTAATGGTCTATGAATAGCAGTCGAGTAATATTATATATTATATTATAATTTTATTTATATTTTATTATATATAATATATCATATTTATCACTATATTTAATAACGAAGAAGTATGCTTTAACCCCAAATTACCATATATTACCAAATATAATCAAATCATGTCGTCCGTCTTGGTTAAAATTTATTACCAGACAATATTACTTGCAATTCTAGAAGCTGCGAGCTGCAATAATTCGACACGGCAAGTCAGGGTCAGCTAAAAGACCGAGCGACTTTAATGATGGCTTGACTAACACCTAAGAAGTGGCTATTTAATAGCAACCCTTCCTCCGAATAAAATGAGATAAGAACAGATATAATAATGAAAGCTTGGTTGCGACGCATTTGACCGCTGACTGTTGATCAATTTTTTTATTTAATATTTTAAAAAGTGATTTTAAATATAATGATATATTTTTTGTTTTACTTAATAGTTAAAAAAGTAATTGTATAAGTGCTTCTTAATTATTTTTAATAAATAAATAAATATAGAATTTATAATAAAAAATTAATTTTTTAATAATATATCATACTCATTTTTAAAACAATTACACGATATTTATGTATTCTACGACTGTCAGTAACATTACTCTATAAATAATAATAAAATTGTTTGAATTAATATATTTTTTTAATTTTAAAAAATTGAAGGGAAAAAGTTAAATAAAAATAGTATATATTTAAAATATTATTAGAATATAAATTTTTAATATTATTTTTGTTTTGAGATTTAAAAAATTTAATTATTTTATGTTTTGTTTAAAAGTTTAAAAAAATTATAATGATTAAATAATTATTAGATTAAAAATTAAAAATTTTAAGATTAAAAAATATTTTTATTTATACTATTCAGAGCCTAATTCTTATAATATTCTACGTGTTGATGTTGAATATAAAACGCCACTAAAGTCTCCATCGAGATGTGACGATTTCAACTGAATCGTATAGTCTAGTAGTCATGGACAAATTGTCCACAACCCAACAACCCAATTGCTATTTATCTTTTGGATTTTGGAGGTAGAAGACGGTTATATAGATGAGATGAGATGTTTTGAATAATAATGAATAAAATATTATTATAATATAATTTTTTAATATTAATTTTGTATTAAGATTTAAAAAAATAAAATTATTTATTATATTTTATATGAAAATTTAAAAAAATTATAATGATGAATTGACATAAAATGAGATGAAATTTTTAATTTTAGTTAACCGAACAAGGCACTTAGTAGTCATGATCAAGTTGACGTACGGCATATCACCAATTTACCATCAAGGATTGTAATCCGCAAACTTTTTGCGGGAAAAAAATTGAAGGAAAACACTATTTTGCCGCTTCAAGTTAACCGCTTATTAAAATTATTTTTTATTTAATGTTTAAAGAAATAATTTTTAATAAATTGATGTATTTTTTATTTTTTAAAATATTTAAAAATAAATATATATATAAATTAAAAAAATTAAAAAGTTGATTTTGACCTAGCGGTAAGGAAGAGCGGTAGAGTATCACCGTTTAAAAATTCTCATATTATTTAATCTCATCTTTTTATCATAATTTTTTCAAATTTTCATATAAAATATAATAAATAATTCATTTTTTTTAAATTTTAAAATAATATAAATATTAAAAAATAATATATATTTTTTTACTTTCATCTCAAATTAAAATTTTTTATCTCAACATCCAAAGTCAGCCTAAAGTTATGTACAATTTCTTCAATCGATCTAAAACTACGTGCAGAGCCAGCCGGTTTCAAACCGTGAATTAAGCGCATATCGATCTAGAGCATTAGTTAATGACCTGAATCGTATGCCTGGCTTACATAGTAGCACTGGCATTGTACTAATTAAATATGAGTGAAATTTAAAATATATTAAATTTTGCATTAACCTAATTAAAATTTTTTAACTTAGACTTTAAACTACGGTAATTTTAAAGGAATTTTTAAAGTTAGAGAGTCGTTATTCATTTATCAAATCCATATTTTATTTACAAATAATCAACAAATATTTATTAATTTTTTTTAAACTCTTATTAGTAAATAAGACTATATTATATCTAGATTTTTAAAGAAATATTTTTTATGAACAAGGCTATATTATATTGGATAATTAGATTGATATAAAAAATAGTTGAGAAATAATAAATTTAAATAAAAATTAAATCATTAATTAATATATAGAGTGTATTTGTAAAATATAGAAAATAATTATTAAAATAAATTATATTATATTATTATTTTGACTTTACAATTGATTGTTCAATATAAATTAATATCTTCAATGACTTTGATTTTAACCAAAACTTTAACTTTTAGCCAAATTTCAGACTTAGCAATAATTAGATCATTGCCAATACTCTAATAGTTGAAACCATGGCTGCTCAACTCTCTCATCTTTCTTTCTTCTCTTAGTCCTAGCAGCCGCCCTACATGGCATCCGAGTACAATACAAGTACAATACAAGATACATGACTTTTTGCATCCAAACTGTTTCCGTCTTAAATTGACACTAAAAAATATCATTTATAGTGAAATTAAACTCGATGCTAAAATTCATTGTCAAGAATTTTTTTGGTCATTTTTGCGGTGTATTTTGGTCGCCGCAAAAACGTGTTAAGATATAAAATAAATAATAAAATTTATCTATTTCTATCAGCTTAAGTTTTAGGACAAATGTTGATTTTACATGGTATCCGAATAGAAGTTCTAAGTTCGAACCCTGACTTTATACTCTATCTCATTTAATTAAATATTCCAAATATTGAACTACCTATTGAGGGAGAGTTTGGCCTATATCTGAGAGAGAGTGTTAAAATATAAAATAAATAATAAAATCTAACTCTTTATATCAATTTAAATTTTTAGGATAAGTGGTGATTTTATAAACTATAAGCCTATAAATAGCTTTGAATGAATTAGACTACTGATAAATATGATGATATGTCACGGTGTGAATTACGCGATCTGTGCATCGATTTGCATATGTAATAGACAATCTATGGGGGTTTTAATTTGGCAGGGGAGGGGACATTGGTAGGTAGAAAAGTTTTCGTAATAACACATAAAAATTAAGGGAAAAAGCCAAATAAGCGAAAACAGCTTGATCAAAAAAAAAAAAAACTAAACAGCCTTCACGCAAATTAAGGATACTTTTGAAAGTATAATCCGGATAAATTAACTGATTAAAGATTACTTTTTTAGGGTAATGAAGATCCTGATCCTAAAAGAAAATAAAAATGTACGTACGTAGTAATTACGTACTTCCTACTTTTTTGAATTCTCTGATAAGTACTTAAATATTGTCTATGAATTATCTTTTGCATGACTTGTTTTAAAAAAATAAGAAACGATTTAAGGATATAAAAAGTGTGATAAAAAT
>QGSO01022634.1:0-10993 GCA_011037825.1 Carya cathayensis | reverse complement strand
TAATGGAATTATCCATTATGGTTGGGCAACCTACAAGAGAAAATTGGACTGGGTTTTTTTTTTACCGTTTAGATAGATAAGTTCGGGTTTTATGAAATTATTGGGCAACCTCAACATATTGTAAAGTCGTAAATTTTTCCAAACATTACTTTGCACAGTGCAGGGACAAAAATGTATTCTTTTTACCGATAATTAACTATTTTCGAATCAAATAGCAAATAATTAATGTAGGGAAGTTTGAAAATCATCATATATTATATATATAAATATTCATATATAAATTATTCTTCCGAAATATTGACATTAATTAATATATACATTAAAATATAAAACAATTCGAATTAATAAAGATTGGGAAGAAATTATTATGCTGCAATTTTTGACATTAATATATACATTAAAAATATTTATATATATCATTTTTTAATTAATAATGTTCGGGAATAAATTATGTTCTAAATTTATAAACTAAATATATACATTAAAATATATATAAAACAAATATCCAAATTAATAACGTTTGGGAATAGATATAATTGCTGAATTTTTGAAATTATTATATACATTAATATATAAATAAAACAACTTTATTTATTTTTCACATTAAACTTTATTTTCTGAATTATCAAAAATAACATAAACATTAAAAACTAATTAAAACAAAATTTCAAATTAATAATGTTTGGAATGAGTTATTTTTTTGAATTTTCACAATTAACACTACAACAAAAATCATATTTTGGGACGAAATTGCTTTGGGACGAATTGGAAATCGTCCCAAAAAGTGAGATTTTGGAACGAAATTTGAATTTCGTTCCAAAATAACGACGGAATGTCAGACCGTTCGAACGCGTTCGAACGCTATTCTTAGGGATGAAATTTTTTGTCCCAAATAAGTTAACCGTTCGACTGTTAATTTTTTTTTTTTTTTTTTATGGAAAATGCTTCATTGCATTCATTTATAAACGAAGTTATAACTGTGACTTATCAATACAGGAGAACTAGACTATAAGTCAACTAACGCAACTGCTCAGGAGCTTCCCCGTCAACTAATTACTTTATGATGGACATTGTCTAAACTTCTATACCTCTCTCTTGACAGCAGTCAAAAGAGAAAGCTCTCTATTAAAACAGAGATAAAGCGACCTTTCTTCCAAAGAATATAGGTACACCCACGCTCCGTCCTCCCAAGGAGGAGGAGTACAACTACACTCTCTCCTCTCAATGAGGAAGAGTACCAACGCCTACCTTCCTCCAAAAGAGGAGTAAGACAAACACCCACGTTCCTTTAAAAAAGGAGTGGGACACTAGTCTATTTTTTTTATTTATAAAAGCTAAAACAAACCCACGAAAGCCAATACAAAAACACAAAAACTAAAAAGGCTAGCGCGTGGGGCCCGACCCGTTAGGGTTCATCTCTTTCTTCTGCCGCCGCCACCATCTTCAACACTGAAGGTTCGCCCCGGCCCTCGACCCCGTGCCTCGCGTTGCGCTGGAAAACATCCAATAGCACCGAAAACCACTGCTCTCACCAAAGCAGGTTTTCAGGTCAGCCCACGCCGCATCCTCCATGCCACGCCCTAAAAATTATCTGCAGTTGCGCCCCTGTGTTCCGGTCAGCCCTCGCTTTCGCCCCTCTCATTAACCGTTCGAACATTTACTTGTTACCGTTTGAACGTAATATTGGCGCGATAAGCAAAATTATTTTGGAGGGAAATTGACAAACCGTTCGAACGGTAAATTATAAAAGTTCGAATGATGTATATTCACCGTTCAAACGTTATTTGAAGCGGTCGAACGGTGACCAGAGTTTTAATTTTTTAAGTTTTTTGCCAAATTATATTTAGATTAACTAGTAATTAAAAAAAATTGGTTAATTAAATAATATGAATAGTCTAAATTAAGAATTAGTTTAGAAAATATGAAACAATACTATTTCATACTTAAATACTGAATTTACAAAATACAAAATGTTGTCCATACAAAAAACAGTAAATAAATAAATAAAATATATCATAAAGTAATTAAGACCCCAAGTCTTTGCACTCTTCCTCGACTGCAGCTATAGGTTCCTCTATTTGTGTGAGTCGAGTACTGATGGTGACCTGAATCGCAGACATGGCAGCAAACTAAATATCTAAGATAATTTAGGATAACATGAGAACGATAAAAAGAATAAATTAAATACTCAAATATCGTGAGATCCATTTTGTGTCAGGCTCTATACAATCCCACATGATTGTAATATTTTTTTTAATTAAAAATTTGTAATAAAAAAGTAGTAATAACAAATCATGAATATTTGTAAGTTTAGCATTTTCTTAAATATAATTGCAACCCCACAACTTTATTTGCAGGACATGAACTACATAAATTGTCTAATTTAAGAATTACAACTTATTTATTTTCCAAGAAAATAAAATTTGAGCCCTTTGCCATGTGCAGATTACAACAAACTAATTTAGTTTCCTTGAAAATCATTATTGACATTAGATTCATAATAATGTGAGCCGAGCAAGAAGAATTACAAATAAGAGAAATGATATTTGCAATTTGAAAATATACAAACATCGCGCATTCTTTCTAAAAAGAATAGGTATATCAGAGACGTATATGAAAAATTAGTTTTTTAATAGTTAGCCCTACCTTTTTTCAAATAGGGTATATAGAACTTGTACACTTTAAAACTATTTCTACTATTTGCTAACCATGGAGCCATAGTGAGTCACTTTAAAAAAAATATATATTCATCATTCTTCTTATTGGATGTAATAAGTGTCTTCATTTTTCTTCCCTTTCCCAGAAAACTATTGACAGAAAATATTAATTAGGAAGGTTCGGATAATAAGTTGAGATGAAAGTTGAATAAAATATTGTTAGAATATTATTTTTTTAATATTATTATTGTTTTGATATTTGAATAACTTAAATTATTTATTATATTTTGTATAGAAATTTAGAAAAGTTGTAATCATAACATTGGCATTGGGTACATATTCTTTATAGTCACCTTATTCAGTACTTCTCGGTACTCGATGCACGTCCTAAGAATCTCAACTCTCTTTTTCACAAATGGTAATGGTGCTCCCCAATGTGAAATGTTGGGCTTGAGAAATCCTTTCGTCAACAATTCTTGTAGTTAACTATTTAACTCCAACTCTATTGGGACCATCCGGTTAGGTGCTCTGTGTATCAGAGCCACTCCTGATTCCTTCTCAATCGAAAAATCAATTTTTCTAGAAGGGCGTAAACCTAGCAATTCTCTAAAGACGTCTGACAACTCCTTTATCACATATATGTTCTCGATTTCCTTGGCTCTCTCTTAAGCATCAAGTGTTAAGTAAGACTCAACCCTATTCACCAAATTCTTCTTGGCTTGTAACCTTTGGCATCGACCTCAACTTGCTTCCATGGAAGATCCTATCTAGCATTGCTGGAACAGAAAATGTCACTATCCTTGATTGGCAATCTATACTCACGAATTGCCTAAACAACCAGTCCATTCACAGAATGACATCAAATCCCAACATGTCAAACACTTCCAGATCCGCTTACAAGGGGATATCATCTATCTCTAAATGACACTCTTTAACTACCTTAATAGAGTACGTTATTCCTTCATTGGGTAGTGCTCCAAACACTCCTTGATGCATAGGTTTTGCCTGAAAGCCAATCGTCCTAAATAACACAATAGACACAAAGGATCGAAAAGCTCCTAAGTCAAAAATTGTACTCGCCTAGGAATGTCATATCCTTACCCACCCTATATGATTAACTATCACTCACTACTTGTACTACATGCCTATGAACACGGTTGGTTAATTAAAAACTATGGGTTTGCACTTGTGATGACACATGCCTCTTAAGTCTCTAGGGCATCCTCGTCGACCTCTTCTGGAGCAAGTGCATACACTCTAACTTGCACGGCCTATTTATGGTCTCCACGTCTTCCACCCTATCCTACTCCCTACAATGGTGGCACTTTAGGGCAATCCTTGACATAATGTTCTAATTGCCTATAGCGAAAACATAAGATCAGAGTCTGTCGATAATCCCCCCTCGTGGGCTCTATGGCAATTACCCTAACTAGTTCCCATGCATATTCTGGGAGTAGTTGGCAATAGTCCCCCCATCCTTGACATAGACTTTTGGGTACAGCTAAGCTGCTTTCTTCACTAGAAAACGTCTTTCTTTTTAGACTTATGGGAACTGTCAATGAATTGCGTTGGTCACTCTCGGTAATCGATGCCTCATGTACCAATTTCTAGAAATCTTTAATCTTTAGGCATGCTACTTGGGTCTTGATTTGGGTCTACAATCCATCTTGGAATCTATCCTTTTTTGTGCTCTCCATGGAGATAAGATGAGGCACAAATCTCCCTTACTCCATAAATCTAGACAAGTACTATTCTACCATCATACTTCCCTAAACCAAGTTAGCGAAGTCCTTCGATTTGTGTTGCCTTACTATAGCCGAAAAGTACCAATCAACAAATTCTTTCTTAAATCTCTACCACAAGATCCTTTCCATGGCTCCCAGATCCATGATCAGTTACTATCTCTTAGTATACTACCATAGAGCAAACCTAGGGTACTTAAATTTTCAAGCTTACCATACTAAAATCAACTCCTACGTTTCTGGTATTGTCTTACATAATTCATAGGTTTACCTAAATTCAAGTATAAGCATACTTTGATACCAAGTTATGGCACCCCATCACTCAATAAAGGTCCTAGCAAGATTTCGTGATGCCAAGTGTGCTAGCCAAACGGTCAAGCCCTAGGATTTGTTTAGGTTATGCGTGCCTTGCCTAGATGGAAGTTCACGTGTGAGGTTTCAGATATAAAAGTTTTGATGGAAAAATAGGTGTTTGGTCGGAACACTAGACCTTGTAGTACCAGAAGTCTGAAATACATCATACAAATCATTACTATCATTCCTCATATATATTAACTTAGGGTTACATACAACCCAAATAGTTCATTCAATGCCCAATGGGCGGCAGACCGAATACAAGTAGTCGCCCCTTAGAAAGTATAAACTACAACTCAAACTAATGCATGGCTAATATGACAGAGACAAGCCTCTATACTCAAGGTTCAGGCGAGCTCAACTCTTATTCTTCGGGCATCAATCCTAGTTCTAGTTCTATATTAAAGTCTATGGTTCCGATAACGAAGCCATAAGTAGCTTAGAAGACTATGACAAAGACTACTAATGAGAGATAATGCTTTTAAACATGCATTGAACCATTCATGTAAATAGTGGAAGAACACATATATATGTTGGACTGACCCTAACACAGGTCAACTTTCACCTAGAGATAAATTTTGCATCAAGGAAATATATACCCCGCCAGCCAACTCAAAGACACCAACATGTAATACATCGGGAGATTTTACATCTTGATTATTAGGTGAGGCCAAGCACAATACCACCCTACCTCAATCATTCACAAGGACTCCCTCTACCCATTTGAAGCTCGTGGTGACATCTCACAAGAATGGTCTGGACAAGTACGTCCCATCCTAAGATTATTGACGCATGGTACACTTATTCAAATAGAGATATAGATATTCATGCTGAAATCATACGTTATGAAAAAGCAGCAAACGTATTCAAAGCATCATAAAATAGGAAATGAAGATAAGATAAACATAATGAGCAAAACAAATTTCTTCATCTTCAGAAAGGAGAAGATTACAACATATGCAAATGTCTCTTACATGCAACATTCACCTGACAGTCTCCAACATTCTCTTAGAAGTCAACCAACCAAGCAGTGTCAAGTTCACTACTTTGTTGCACCGATTCTTCCTTGCCTCCTCAGAAGAATCTAGCTCCCCAAGGTCTCAAGTATTTAGGATCATAAAAGTGAGATTTTGCCTCATGCTCAAATCCATTTTATAGGGTAAGACTGTCAGATGTCCTTCTAAGATATTCTTGACTCTAAGTATGCTCAGAAAAGAGTAATTTAGTCTCTTCTGTCATACTATAGGATGATAGAGACAGATAGATAGGACAAGGTTAACAACTTTCCAACTCCTCAGTCTGTCCTTGAATGAGAGTCTTCCATGTGGTATCAAGCCATAACTTTAGGTTCAAACGATATGAGTATCCTACTTGTAACCCTTTCAGCAGATCAACTTCGGATGCGACCCATCAGGTGCAATGTGGGGTCTTGCATACAACACTACTACTCTTCTGAGCATTTTCTATTTTGTTCTGGAAAGTTTTCATATATACTCCAATCTGTCTTAGACTGTTGCTCACCTTAGGTGAGTTGCTCTTATCTCATCAGAGCCACTAGCCTCTTCAGCTCCTATTTCTTACCTTCATGGATGGCGACTTTTCTAGCTTTCCTACCATGAGGTGAGAGGCTCATCTTCACCTTACGTTGGGATGTATCTACCAGGCATTCTGCAAGGTGCTTGCTCTCCCACATGTTGGACAAGCTGCACTTTGTAGCCCCACAACTATTTTCTTCACCAAATCAATGAAGTGTCCCTCATCTTTCTTTCCACTCAACCCCGTTGGTGGTCTATCTCCTTGCATTGGTAGGGCCCTCACACTGCTGGGACATTTTGAAACGAACCATCAATTTTGTCCTTAAAAGAAACATTTTGAGATATAATTCAATTAAGCTCAAAAAAGTTTCGTTCAAAATAATTAAATCTGTTGTAATCAAAGAAATGATAAAATAATAATGTTAAAAGGTTTATTTATATCATATCTTATCTTATAAATCTTATTTGGGGTTAAAAAAATCCTGATAAATGCAAAATTTTCCAAAGACAAGAGGACAAGTTTCTTTTGTCACATTGATTGAATTTTAAGCTCAGTTTCTATATACCTACAATTCAAGGACAGCTGGACAATATTTTCATCAAAGTGATGGGAAAAGCTAGAACGTGACTGTGTATTGACTCACTCATAAATGAGTAGCACAAAGGCTATCCCAAGTGCAGGAGGATGTCATGTAATATTAGGAATAAATTCCTAGAGTTGTCTCCTCAGGGAAAGTTACTTAAAATCAAACTCGTTTAAAATGGTGGAAATATTCACAAAGATAAAAATAAAAATGATGGTATGTGCAATGGATAGAAGAGTGCAACAAGAATGAAAACTAGTCATGGACTAGATTCATATTTTTAGATTTTTGAGTGTCGAAATGAAATGTAAAAGACTAACAAATTGAAATTATTAATCAAAGAGTCAACTAAACTGAAGAATCTTAATTAATCTAACAATTAAATAATGAAACTGAAATTATTTAAGTCCTATTTAAACTTTAATCAATCTAATATGCAATTGAACTAAGAAATTAATAAAACTAAGCTAAGATTAAACTAGATTAGAAAGTAATTGATAAAACACAAACTGAAAATTGAAAATGCCCAAAGAAGTGAAAGCTTAAAGAAGTGAGAAAAATAAATAACATGAAATAAGTAAACAGCAAATAAATTGCCCAAACTTCTAAGCCAAAAATCTCAAAGGTATTCTATAAACTTTAAACTGAAGTTAAATAAAAATAGAGAATGAAAAGTCTGGACGAAAACTCCCCTTCACCATTCAATTGAAATCCAAAATAAAAAGAACCAACTTCTCACGTATCACTCTTAAAAATTAATCTCCAAACCTTTAATGAAAACTCTAGAACAACTCCTCTACTTCCCACGTATGATGTTTCAGAAAAATAAAAAATAAAAGCTCTCAACCGAACCCTTCTTGCAATAAATTCAGGTAGCACACTTAATGAGAACTCTAGAACAATTCTTTACTCCATGAAACCAACTAACACACTTGCAAGAATTTAAAGTATTACACTTAATGAAATAAAATTCTAGAGCAATTCTTAGCACACTTAATAAAAACTCTAAAACAACAAAGCATTGCAGCCAAAAGAAAAAGACTGCCGAATAATAACTGCCTTCAGCATTTCAGCACAACACAACTCCTTCTTTCTTTCACTCACACATCCCCACCTACTGACCAACCTACCTTCACACTTCAAAAGCAGCCGACTCTATCTTTTAATCAATCAAGCACAGTTCATGTTTCAGAAAATTAAAATCCCCTCCTAACCGACTTAAAGGATCAGCCAACAAAAAGAAAATTGTAACCGACTTAAACTCGAGCAAGAAATTAAGGCAGCACCGACTTCACACTCCCAAGTCCCTACACGTCTCCTACTCAGCAAAATAAAACTAATCCACTCACATCTTCTCATCTAGACATTAATGAAAACTCAAGAGAGATTAAAAACTCTCACCGACTCGAAATGAAAAACTGCCAAAGAACATAAGAAAAAAAACTAAAACAAAATCAGAAAGTTGTATCTCTCCACACGTCCAACCCTTATTTAATGAACCAATCCACCGAATTCAATGATGTCCAATTCGGTGGAAAGACAGCAGCCTTTAATCACAACTTCAATGACAAATTCGGTGGAGACAATTCGGTGGAGACAGCAGCCTTCAATCATGAATTTTCAATGATAAATTCAGTGGAGACAACAACCTTCAATCACCACTTCTTCAATGATAAATTCGGTGGAGACAACCAGCTCAATTCCCTTTTTCTTTTCCACCAACCCAGGTTTCAGCTAGCTAAAAATCAGCCTCTAATGCCCTTCTTGCTTTCACTTCTTTTCTTTTTATTCAATCATGCATCGACTTCTCCTTTAATCATGTTTCTGTTTGTGTGTTTCCACTAATGTTTGCGTGCATCTATAAACAACCACCGAAAAATTATCTTGTCTTAGATTCTATGTGAATTTTATTTAAACTGAAAATAAGTAGATAAAAATAACACTCAAACATAAATTGAAACGAAAAAAATATATATATATAAAATATGTTATATATGTGAAGAAATATTGCCCAATTATATCATAGTTATAAAATTAAGCATAAACATGATATCAATCAATTAAAAATCACAACTTGTATTTATGCTTATTAACCATTTTTCCATCTAAAATCAATAATAATGTCACGAGGAATTTAAAATACATTGGTTTTAAATAGTTAAAATATGCAATATCTCAGCTCAATCATGTATTGTTCGTTGTATCATATATAGGGCTTGGGGATATATGTACTATATATATAAATGGGAATGTTGGAAGAACAGTATTTTTGTCTAACATTTTCATTTCCAATTTTTCCCTTAGTTGTAATTCAAAATTTCATTGTGTTTGGTTTTATTTTTCTTTTGCCGACTACAATATTAGACTTTTTACGTTTAAGATCTTATCTCTTCGACTGACAGAGTGAAACCGACTCAAATATGAGAGCTTAATATTTTCCTCCACTCTGCTCCTCTATTCTCACTTTTGAACTGCGTGGTTGATTCCCATCCTCCTCTATAAACATGACGAAAATTGAGCTCTACAAGGATGCGGCAATCTCGTACCTGTTCTTAGCCAACAACCTCCAATACGTCGTCGTCAAGGTGCGGGCGTCAAACTTGAAACTCCTCCTCAGCAAGGATTGGGTGATGAAGCATGAATCAAAGGTTAAACAATAAGCTTCGAACTACGAGCGGATTGGCTAGAACAAGTTATTCTCTTTGTTGCTCGAAAATTCGACAGTTGAGATTTCATTGGAGCAAGCGAGGGATTGTTGTAAGAAATTAAATCTGGTATTTGATGAGGTGTATAGGTGATAGTCCGGCGGTGCAGATCTGGCTGTGAGGTGGAGAACCCATGAGGGAGAGGGCATGTGAGGGAGAGAGAAAGCTCGGCGTGGGCTGGGGAAGGAGAGTATGGCCGAGGGGTGGAGGTCCGGCGTACTTGTTGGCGGTAAGGCACAGTTGTAGGTGGCGGGTCTAAGTCGTGAGGTGGGTAAACTATAGAGAGAGAGGGCATCCGTGCGAGGGATGAAGGACGAGCAACGAGCCCCAGGCTGGGGGAGGAAGAAGGGCTCGGTGGTGGTGTTCAGTGGTGGCCAAGGCGACACTGTGACTAGCAGATGTTCAGTGGTGGCCAAGGCGACACTGTGACTAGCAGAGTACGATGGGTCACACACACACACACACACACACACACACACACACACACACACACACACACACACACACACACACACACACACACACACACACACACACACACACACACACACACACACACACACACAGAGTGGAAAATGTGTAGGAAGAAAATGGGAGGGTGTGCCATTTTGAAGAGATAGGCTATTTTGTGAGGTCCTATTTTAAGTTAGTCAGGATAAAATTGTCTTTAGATAAAGTTAATATATATTTTTTAATAATGTGTAGCCAACCAACGTAATTTGAGTCACTCAAAAAAGTTTAAAATTTAAAGGTAAGAGTCACAAGCCTTAGAATAAAAATTAAAAAAGAAAAAGTAAAAAACTCAAAAATTCATCAGTGCACTACAAACCCTAGAACAAAAATTAAAATAGAGATTTAAAAACTTTTTTAAGAAAATTTGGTTATTTTATACGTGAATAGTTATAAATTTTGAATTAAGAAATTTTCATAATTTATTAATGTTTTGATAGTGTTTAGAATTAAGAAATTGAGTAATTTGCAGTAATTTGCCTACTTGAGGGAAAAGAGAATCACGGAAGGGGAAAAATGTGTGTCGGTTGCAAAGGGGGAGGAGAAAAAGGGAAGGGGAAAAAGTGTGGAGTTAGGGCTTTTCACTTTAAATATTTAATTTTGACCTTTGGTTCTTTAACTTAGATCTAACGGTAGAAATTAAATTTATAAATAACTCAAAGTGTAAATACAATATTTTTTTGTGACACAAAGTCGTGGGAAAAAGTAGAAACACTATAAAGAAAATAAAAAGATAAAAATAAAACCAACATTTCTAACTTTGTTTAAACAACGCCGTAGAATACAATCAATATTTTTCATTTTTGTGGTTCTTTCACATCATTTTATTTACTTTTATTTTTTTTTCTTACATGTTTTATTAAAAATAGTATTGATCAGGCGATTTACTCTATGGGTTAGTAAAGC
>QGSO01022394.1:0-17071 GCA_011037825.1 Carya cathayensis | reverse complement strand
TTGCAAGGTTTGTGTTCGGAAGATTGGTTTTTGTAGTACTTGTATGTGTCTTGTGTTCTTGAAGTTTGAGATGGCATCAAATGCTTGTAGTTGGGTTGGATGTTTGTCGTCATTGGTGCCATACCGATTGTGGGTTACAAGAAATGGCACCAGTTTACTGATATTTTACTCCTCTGTTTGGTCTTTGAAATTTCCACAAACTGACATAAGGCAAATAAATCAAGTCACAATGACATAAGCCAATGTTTCTAGTCCTCTATTTAGCTGTGTTTGGTCTTATAATGACACAAAGGTATCATCTAATATGCACTCTGGTCCGTATAGGCTTCTCAAACTATATGCACATATTTGAGCTTCTTTCTTGTGATGTTTATGACCCAACTATATAAACAAGTAGTTCGATGGTTATGCTAGTTTTACTTCAAAACACAGCTAAATAGAGGACTAGAAACATCGGCCAGGTACAATGGAACCCATGTTCTTTGGCATTCCTTGGAGAAGGTGAAGCTAGAAAAAAGAAGAAGAAGAAGAAGTCATGCTTGCCACAAACCGGCCAACAATATGTTTATTGAGAGGGATAATAATGCAAGTGGGGGAGAAGAAGGGGGTGGCGTGGGGTGGGGGTTGAAGAGCCTTGTAGAATAGCTTGAGTTCATAAAGCAAATCCTATGTACATTTATTATTAGATTGCATTGATTATATATGTTTTTGCATTTACATTAGAGGTCCCTTGTAATTAACCAAATTTTCAATCTCTATGTTTTTGCATTTGCTTTAGAGGTCTCTTGCATTTACAAAATAGTTTTCATTTTTAATCTCTATGTTTTCTGAAATATATGAAAAGTTGATCTAGTCCTATGTACTTAACAAGATTTACATTTTTCAGATGCCGTGTAGATCATTTTTCAGATGTCGTGCCCAAGGTATACTCTGTTTTTTGGTATTTTGAGTAGAATATATAAACGAGCAGATCATTTGAGTCTTATCTATTGTTTTAATCTGGACTATTATGCTTTCAGCTACTAGATTAGAAGCTCTCCAGCTTGAGGATTGTATGATATTGAATATGACCCAAAGAAACATTTTGCGAGCTCAACGATTTGCAAAACTTTCTTGGTTATCGATTAGAAGTTTTAGCTATTAATTTATGGTTACTCTCTATTAATTTAGTATAACTTTTTTGATCTGTTCCAGGCTCAACGATTGCATAACATTTTCCAAAAAACTTTTGGATAAATGTGAAGAAGAAGTTCCCATGAAAGAAATGGTCTTAAAGCTAATGACAAACACAATGTGAAGACGAAGAATTATTCATGAAGAACTTTAATGTGCTTTGATTTGTAATTTTTCTTTTTATTATATGAATAATCACCCATTATATCATATTTATTATTAATTGATATATTATATTTTTTTATTGTGGGATATCATATTATTGGTGCGTTAGTAAACATTTTTAATTAATGCAATGCGCCAGTAATATATTTATTGCGGTTTTTATATTAATGTCGTTAATTTAAAAAAATATGCTAGCAACAAATTAGTGGCAGCGTTTACAATAAGCTGCAATGCAGAAAAAAAAAACAAATTCATGGTGACGTTTAGATAAACGCTGTTAATAAATTCAAGGTGTCGCCAATGTACTATTACTGACATTTAAATAAAAGCCGCTAATTTGTATGATGTGCTGGCAACGTAATGTGGCGGCGTTTATGTTAACACCGCTATTTTACAAATACCGTCGTTTAGATAAATGCCATTAATAAATTCGCTAAAATACTGTTAGTGGCATTCAAATAAATGCCGCCAAATTGTATGATTATATACATCGTACTAGTGGCGGTGTTTAGCTAATCGCCGTTAAATTAGGACATTGGCGACGTTTCGATAAACGTCATTAAATTATTTAAGGTGACGTCGCCAATGTACTATTAGTGGCATTTAAATAAATGCCACCAATTTATATGATGCGCCGGCACATTCTTAGTAGCAGCATATATCATAACGCCGCTATTTTAAAAAGTGGCAGCAATCAGAAAAATGCCGTTAAAAAATTCAATATGTTGCCGCTAATGTACTATTAGTGGCATTTAAATGAAGGCCGCTAGTTTATATTATACGTCGGCAATGTACTAGCAGTGGCATTTATGGTAACACCGCTAGTATATGGCAAGTAATGACAACGATAAAGTGGCGGCGTTTTGAGAAACGCTGTTAATGTATATACTGTGGCGGCGTTTCATGAAATGCCACTACATTACATACAAACGCCGCTAATGAGATTTACCAATATCAGCGGTTGCGCAAACGCCGAAACCGGGGAATTACCGACCCTCCAGTAACGGCGGTCGCTTACGCCGGTAGAAAACCGCCGCAAATTAATTAGCGATGTTTTTTGGGGCAATTATAGGCGCATAGCCAACGCCAGAAATTCTGTCTTTTTTGTAGTGTGAAGTCTACGCATTCCAATGTTCTGCACAATCTTCTTAAATGTTGCAGTTGATAATGCCTTAGTGAATAAATCTGCCAAATTATTACTTGACCGTATCTGCTTTACATCAATTTTACATTTCTCCTGAAATTCATGAGTATAAAAAAATTTAGGTGAAATATGTTTAGTTCTGTCACATTTGATATATCATCCTCTAGTTTGCGTAATACAAGCAGCATTATCTTCATATACAATTATTGGACTATCATTAATCACAGGAAGACTACACTTTTCTTGAATATGTTGAATCACTGATCTTAGTCAAATACATTCTTGACTTGTCTTATAAATTGAAATTATCTCTAGGTGATTTGAAGAGGTAGCAGAAAGTGTTTGCTTGACAGATCTCCATGATATAGCAAAATTTTCCTAAGTAAATATATATCCAGTTTGAGATCTACCTCTGTGTAGATCTGAAAGATAACCTACATCTGCATATCCAATTAATTGTAAACTTTATCCATGTTGATAAAATAATCTTATATCAACCTTACCTTGGAGGTAACGAAGGACATGTTTAATACAATTTCAATGTCTTTGAGTTGGTGCGGAACTATATCTTGCAAGTAAATTTACTGAAAATGTAATATCAGGCAGAGTGCAATTTCCAAGATACATCAGGGCTCCAATTGCATTGAGATAAGGTACTTCAGGACTAAGAATTTCTTCATCGTCTTTACAAGGACGAAATGGATCTTTCTGCACATCAAGTGATCGAACAACCATTGAAGTACTCAGGGGATGAGCTTTATTTATATAAAAGTGCTTAAAAACTTTATCTATATAAGTTGACTGATGAACGAGAATTCTATTTTGCAAATGCTCGAGCTGCAGGCCAAAAAAAAATTTCATTTTGCCAATGTCTTTCATTTCAAATTCATTCTTTAAATATCTAGCGGTTCTTGTGATCTCTTCCGGAATTACAATAATATTTAGATCATCAACATAAACCGTAATAATAACAAATTCAGAGTCTGATTTCTTAATAAAAACACATGGGCATATTAGATTATTCTCAAATCCTTCTTTCAATAGATATTCGCTAAGGCGTTTATACCACATGCGCTCGAATTGCTTTAACCCATATAAAGATCTTTGAAATTTAATAGAATACATATTTTTGGATGTACTCAGATTAGAAGTTTCAGGCATTTTATATCCTTCAGGGATTTTCATATATATGTCATGATCCAATGAACCATATAAATATACAGTGATCGCATCCATCAATTGCATATCCAATCTTTTTATAACTGTCAAGCTAATCAAAAATTTGAATGTGATTGCATCCATAGTAGGAGAATATGTTTCCTCGTAATCAATTCCTAATTTCTGCAAGAAACCTTGTGCAACAAGTCGTGCTTTGTATCGCACAATTTCATTGCTCTCATTACGCTTACGTATAAATACCCATTTATATCTAACATGCATTACACCATTTGATGTTTGTACAATAGGTCCAAAGACCTCTCGCTTTGCTAGTGAGTTTAATGCAGCTTCAATAGCTAATTTTCATTTTGGCCAATCATTTCTACATCGACATTCTTCGATAGTTCTTGGCTTACTTTTTTCATTACTTCTGGTAATGTCAATGGCCATTTTATATGAAAATATGTCGTCGACAATAGTTTTATTTCTATTCAAAATTTCTCCAGTATTCATGAAATGTATTGAAAACTCGTTATTTTCATGTACATGTCCCTTTTCAAGGAAAGACATTTCATGAAATACCTCTTCAGGAGTTTTAGTTTCTTCAGGAACATCAATTACTCTTGTGACCTGTGTTGTTGGTATGGGCTCTTCAGGAGTACCAAATTCATTTTGTATTTTTTTCTTTCGAAGAATTTTGTCCTTTACACCAATAGGCCGTCCACGCTTCAGGCGTGTCTTAGACTCACATATTGCTGCTTTGGCAACTTGTCATTCAGGAACCGCAATCCTTACCGGAACATTAACAGCAAGAATATATGATTTTACCATACCTTTAGTGTCAGTAAATACATCTGGTAATTGATTTGCAATACTTTGTAAATGAATAATCTTTTGAACCTCTAGTTTACATTCATTTGTACAATGATCAAATTGGGAAAGGGATTTATTTTCCCAAGTAATTTCCTGTCATGCTTCAAGCACCGACTTCTCATTACCCAATGTTAAAAAAATGGATTCGTCAAAATGACAATCCTCAAGACGTGTCTTAAACATATCCCATGTAAGAGGCTCAATGTATCTAATAATAGATGGAGAATCAAATCCAACATATATTCCAAATCTATGTTGAGGACCCATCTTTGTACGTTGTGGATGTGCAATTGGAACATATACCGTACATCCAAAAATACGAAGATAAGAAATATTTGGTTGTTAACCAAATACAAGCTGTAATAGAAAATATTTGTGATATGATGATGGTCTAACTCGAATCAACGATGCTGCATGAAGTATAGCATGTCCCCAGGCCGAAATAAGAAGTTTTGATTTCATAAGTAAAGGTCTAGCGATTAGCTGAAACCTTTTAATTAATGATTCAGCAAAACCATTTTGAGTGTGTGTGTGGGCAACTGAATGTTCAACATCTATTCCTAGTGACATGCAATAGTTATCAAAAACTTAAGATGTAAATTCACCTGCATTATCCAATCGAATAGTTTTAATTGGATAATCAGGAAATTGTTCTCGTAATTTAATTATTTGGACAAGAAGTTTAGCAAATACAACATTTTTAGTGGAAAGTAGACAAACATGTGACCATCTACTTGATGCAACAATTAAAACCATAAAGTATCTAAATGGTCTACTTGATGGTTGAATTAGGTTCACATATATTCCTATGAATCCTTTGTAAAAATGACGAAGATTCAAAAACAACTTTTGAAAGAGATGGTTTAATAATCAATTTACCATGAGAACATGCAGAGCATGGATATTCATTTAGTAGGATAATCTTCTGATTTTGTAGGGGATACCCATACGAATTATCAACTATTCGTCTCATCATTATTGATACCGGATGTCCAAGACAATCATGCCAAATCATAAATACTTTGGGGTCAATGCACTCCTGGTGCATTACCACATGTAATTCGATTGTTCTTATTTCTATATAATACAATCCAGATGAGAGAGCAGACAGTTTTTCTAATACGAGCTTCTGACTCGAAATTATTTTAGTAATGAGAAGATGCTCTTTACTGCTTTCGTTGGTGGTTTCAATATAACAACTATTACGACGTATATCCTTAAAACTCAATAAATTTCTTCTGGATCGTAAAGAAAATAGAGCATCATCAATACACAATTTGGTGTCATCAGGCAACATAATATAAACTCTTCCAGAGCCTTCAATATTTAGATTCGATGAACTAGATATGGTATGGACGTAGCCTTTACTCAATATTAGATTTTGAAAATATTTTTTATCCTTAAGAATTGTGTGAGGTGTAGCACTATCAGCCAAACATATATATATCTATTATTCATCTCAAAGATAAAAAGTTCATCAGTAAGACTCATGATTCTACAAAATATATAAAACTTTCATTACTACAAAATATTGTAAAATATTAAAAAATTTTACTATAAGATAAAGAAAATATATTAATTAAAAAGAAACACTTTCATCACCAATCAAATAATCAACTCTACCACTTGGATCTTCAAAGAAATCAAAAACATCAAGGTGGGTAATATCTTATTCATCTATAGAAACTAAAGTATCTGCTGGTTCAGTATAATTTGTTTCAAACCTTTTTGTTTCATCTTTTATAGAAGCTTGGTATAAGTCAACCAAGTGCATAGCTGTACGACATGTACGAGACCAATGTCTAGTCATACCACTTCTATGGCATCCATCTTCGTCTTTCTTTGAAAATTTGTTTTGATGGCCTTTATCATTTTCTGAGTTGAACCATTTCTGATGGTACGGCATATATCTATTATTATCCCTTTTAGTGTGGTCGCTTCTAGGACCTCCACTTCTATAATTTTTCCTACCACGTCCACGCCCTCAGTTTATTTGAAAAGATGCACCATTCGTTTTTGGGAATGGTGTAATTCCAGTACCATTCATTTCAGGGAATGATATAGAACCAATAGGACGTGACTGATGATTTCTTAACAAAAACTCATTATTTTGCACAGCCACTAGAAGACAAGATATAAGTTTAGAATATTTTTTGAACTTTCGCTCTCAATACTGCTACTGTAGGAGCACATTCGATGCATGAAAAGTAGTATATGTCTTCTCTAACATATCATCATTAGTGACTTTTTTACCACATAATTTCAATATTGAATTGATTTTAAAGAGTGCAAAGTTATACTCACTAACACTCTTGAAGTTTTGCAACCTCAAGTACAACCAGTCATGACGAGTTTTTGGGAGGATTACAGTTTTCTGCTACTCATATCTCTCCCTTAAATCATTCCACAAAATAAGGGGATATTTCACCGTGAGATACTCAGTTTTTAATTTTTCATGAAGATGGTAGCAAAGGAAAATCATTGTCTTAGCGCGGTCCTGCCGAGACCCGTGATTTCCTTCTTTAATTGTATCTCCCAGATTCATCTCATCCAGATGGATCTCAGCATCAAGGATCCAAGATAAATAATTTTTTCCAGAAATGTCAAGAGCAATTAATTCCAATTTTGTAATATTTGACATTTTCTACATATATAAATCAAGAAAATAAATATGTTTATATTGTAAACAAGAAATACATTCACAAAATCATGAGAATAAATGCAGAGTTTTATCAAGTATTAATAAGTAATGTAACCTTTCATATTCATTTTAAGAACTAGAAATAATATATTGAAAAACTTACTTGAAGTAGAAGACTACTAGCTTTAAAATTGACAGAACTTTCGTGCTGATAACGTGTTATAAAACTAAAAGAAAAATGATATTGCAAGAGAAACCGTTGTTATTCAATACTGAAAACATAATTCTATGCCAGTGAACGATACTCATATATATAGGAGTACAAAAGCGGTTTATGTATAGCTAAAGTCGGTTTGATAGCTAAAGGTGGTCATAATTGATGGCTAAAGGTAGTCATACAAGTCAATTTATAACACTATCTACTTTATAAAGAAAGACAATGTGAGTAGAAAGAAAGACAGAGTCAAGAGGAGCCCCCTTAAGAAAGACTATGACTTGGACATTAATTATTCCACCTATTTCATAAAGAAAGACAATGTTAGTAGAAAGGCGGAGTCAACATGACCACAAAAAAAAAAAAAGGATGTAGGAAATAGAGGAGCCCCCAAAGAGAGTAAAGAAAGGGTTAAAATCGATATTGGTGCTATAGCATTTGGAAAACAAGGAAAATGATATTTATAGTCGTGAGTATGTAGGTATTGTATAATTATTTTTAAAAAAATAAATAAATACGGTACCCATATGTAAAGAAAATTAATTTTTTAATAATAAATCCCACTCTTTTTCAAAATGATTGTACGACACTTAAACACTTTACGACTGTACGTATTATCACTCAAAAAATTAATTGATACCTAATCCAGAAAACTAAAAGAGATGTACGTTCTATTCCTGAGTAATAATTGAACTGAGCCATGGGCCGGTACTAAAAGGTTAGCCGAACAAGTGATTGTGGCAAATTGGGTTCAAGGATTTAGCATAAGGAGATACAACCTCACCTTACAATCGTGTCAGTCTTTAGTTTTGCACAAAATCCAATCATTGAAAAATGAAGATAAATTGCTTCAATGTTTCAGGTAGATGAGCATGACAGTTTCAATTTTTCTTAAACTTTCTTTTTCCCAAACAAGGTTCCACATTTTCTAGCAAATAAACATCATAACGTTTTTTGTCTCCTAGCTACAATTTTCACTCTGCCCATTGAAAGAAAACGAATTGAAGCACAAGCATAAACATAAGTTTAACACCATGGTATCCTTTACACTAATATCAAACAAATCAACACATCAAAATTCAGTTGAAAAGGGCTGCGGAAAAAAAGGAATAAAAAAGACAGGACCAAACCCTCAAAACAGTGGATGAGGATTATCTGGCAGCAACATCAGCCCTCAACTGAGAGAACACTCCACAACCAGTTGTATCGGAACCATCGGCCTCTCCTCCTATCAACAAATCATTATTCTCCCAATCAAGGATGCTATTAAGCAAAGGCAGCTCAACAAAAAAAGCATTTGTTGTTATGTCCTCGTGCGGCTCTCTGTGCACTAAAGTTTGATGAAGCTGTAATGCATACTCCAAGTCCCATATCACATCCAGCATTGTAGGCCTGTTAGCTCCATCACCCTTCAAACATTTCTCAGCTGCTTCACCAAACTTTCTCAATGAATCAGGATTAATGTCTCCCACTAGATCAATAATACTTTCGAGTTGCCCTTTCTTTTCCCAGAGCATCCCCCATTCAGCTAGGTTCATTTCCTCCCTCTTCGTTGAGTTAATAATAGCTGGTCTAGCACAAAGGACTTCAAGAAGTACTACACCAAAGGAGTAGACATCAGATTTCTCCGTGAACTGAAAGGATCTGAAATATTAGGATCCATATAACCAAAGCTACCTTTGATGCCAACACTAAAATGGTCTGGATCATTGGGGCTTGATTTTGAAAGACCAAAATCAGCAACTTTAGCCACATAATTCTCATTCAGAAGAATGTTTGTTGACTTGATATCACGATGAATTATTCCCCCATGCGAACATGTGTGAAGATAATGAAGACCTTTTGCTGAACTGAAAAAGCAGTGGTTCTACACAACACTTCACCTGGAGGGGGGGTGAATAGGTGTAATCCGATTTTTATGGTCTTTTTTAAAAAGATTGTTAAACAACAATTAATCAAAGCAATAAACAACATAAATAATCAACACAAGATTTTGTTCACGGAGTGGAAACTCATTTGAAGAACGTCTTCAAAATCTAAAACCACTCCGGGTGTAAGACACCACCTCAAATCCACTATAGAAAATTTAGTTTGTTACAACCAATTTAGAGACACTCACAAAACCTTTGTAGTAGCTAAACTTGGCTTGCAACACCACGAGCGACCCACTCGATCTCTACACGCATGTAGTGTCGGAACTCCGACCTTTCTATAGCTTCCCACGAGAACCTCTCGATCTCTGCATCACCAGCAGCTCCGGACTCTTCCGGCCAACGAACTTGTCCACTCCAATGGACTCAACTGAAGTTTGATGTTGAATGTAGTGTGGTGGAGATGTGTTTATCCAAGAGAGAATCAATCAAGTGGGGGAGAGATTGCTCTAAATGTTCTTGGAGGCCCTTAGGGTTTTTGCTCTGATTCTCCACCCTAGAACAGCAGAAAAGCTGTTCTATTTATAGTACCACTCAAATGAGGCGCATTAAAACCCTAGGTTTTAAGTCATCTGGAACATTCGCTCGAGCGGAGTGTCGAGCGAAGGTCGAGCGCCGAAATCTGTCTAAGTTCGCTCGAGCGGAGTGTCGAGCGAAGGTCGAGCGCCGAAATCTGTCTAAGTTCGCTCGAGCCAAGTGTCGAGCGAGGGTCGAGCGGTCCAATCTGCTTGAGTTCGCTTGAGCCATGTGTCGAGCGAAAGTCGAGCGGTGCAATCTGCTTGAGTTCGCTCGAGCCATGTGTCGAGCGAGAGTCGAGCGGTACAATCTGCTTGAGTTCGCTCGAGCCATGTGTCGAGCGAGAGTCGAGCGGTCCAATCTGCTTGAGTTCGCTCGAGCGCCCTGTCGAGCGAGAGTCGAGCGGTGACCCCTGTTTTGACCATTGATCATCACATTTCAATCCTCTTCGCTTCAACACTTGTTACAACACTATTTTACACAGGTTTTCACAAGAATATGTCAATCAACTCATTTTTGCCTCAACATGAACCAATACAAATTTGAAGCCGTTGCTTCCAAGACAATTTAGACCTTTTAGATGATCTCTTAGACTACTCATTTGGATCATAGAGATGATCTCTCAGTGTCCCATTTTCCATAAATTCATACACCAGTATCATCTCAGAATTTTCTTAGCATTATCCAATTAAGGAAACAAGATGGCGACGGCGAATTTTGGATAAGACCAAGACTTCTGTTTCAAATTCTGGAAGGCCCTAGCCATGTTTCGGATCGCTTCGTTTCAGCGCCACTGTCGTTCCATTCTGAAGATTTGCCTTATAGACTTTCCCAAACCCACCCTCACCTATCAATAGCCTGGGGTCAAAGTTATGAGTGGCATCTTGTATTTCAAAAAGAGGCATCTTTAACTCTTAAGTTTAAACTACGGATAGAAGACACATTTGCTCTTCCTTTACGAGTAGTAGTAGTAGTATCTTTCCCATGAAAAACTGGCCATTAACCCACACCATCATCACCTTGCTTTGCTTTCTTGTATTTTATACCCAAAAAGAACAGCACTATTACAATGAAGACAAAGGCCACACCACATACGGTACCGACTATAACATAAATATGACTCCTATTTTCATTACTGGGAACATCGACCAAACTAGACTCCCTCATAAACTCCATAATCTCCACCCCATTCAGATAGGCAGTTTTAATTTTAGAATCCTGCCTAGGCCCTACACCAATATCCATGGATCCCGAGTCATCTAATTTAACTACCAAATCATAGTAAAGTGGAGCACCCAACACTTGACTAATGTTATCTGTAGAGATCATGTGAGTGAAATTACCATAAAAATAGAGATGGAAGAAAACATCACTAGGATTTTTATTGATAATATCACAAAAGTGTAACCGAACCAGATTATACGTGGAGCTCCTACTCACGTCAAAACGCCATGTTATTTTCAAAGAATTTGATGACCCTTCGCTGCTATCTAAGTTCAATTCTCGACATGTCTTGTAGACAAGGTCCGATGCAAAATAACTATTTGCTCCATTAACATCATAGTTAAGTGCACCTTCATAAGTTCCCATCGAATAAGAAAAAAAAAGTGTACCTTCATAAGGAACACAGGGTGTCCCAGATTCTCCTGGAAGTAGATATTCATCATCCGGTATCCAATTCCTCCAGAGTGAGTCGATATTCTTTCAACCTCCAACATCGACCCTGTGGGTTGTAAGTAAAACCTGAGATCGTACACCATAATATCTATGATTGCTCAGGCCACTGGGAGTAATTAGATCAAAGTCATCCTCGACGAAATCTTGATATGGAACAAGAAAGACTTTGATGGCGCTTACAAAAGCAAAAGATTTTCTCCGAGGAGTAAAGTGGATGTTGAATTTGGTTGCATTGATGGTGAGTAAGTATTCTTTAATCAAAGGTGAGTTGTTATTGTCTTGAATTCGAAAGTTTGACAACAGCGAGAAATTAAAGGCTGAAACATCGAAGTTATTGGTGACAACACAAGATCATTCTCTGGAGACAATCAAGACAGCAATCAAGGAGAGAATCAGTCCAATCATTGAGAAGAAAATTATGGCATTACAATCGTTGTACAAAGTTTAGAAGTTAATTAGTTCTAATTATAGAATGTATAGATATCATTCTTTGTATAGCATATACAGGTATTGTTTAGTTGTTACTCTTTGTAAAGTTTTCTTATATAATGAAACTCCTAACGCCATAAGCAGTTGCTATGGATTCACTACTGGTTTTAAACCTTTACTTGGTTCTACCCATTAAAACACAAAACTAATTTTTATCAGACTCTCATAAAATTTCAAACTCTTGTTGAAAATCAGTTCTCGGCCAAAATAAAAAAATTTCGAAGTGATAGGGGAGGTGAATTCATAAGTACAAATTTCAATTCTCACTTAACTAAGTGTGGCATTCATCGTCAATTATCTTGTCCCTATACACCCTCTCAAAATGGTAGAGCCGAGAGAAAACACAGGCATATCACAGAAACAGGCCTCACAATGCTCTTTCATGCTAATGTCCCTCTTCACTTTTGGGTTGAAGCCTTCAGTACAACAGTCTTCACAATTAATCGCTTGCGCACATCGGCCTTGAATGGGGCATCTCCATTTGAAATTCTGTATGGTAAGTCTCCTACCTATGCTATATTTCGAAATTTTGGATGCTTATGTTTCCCATATCTGCGAGATTATGCCAAACACAAGTTTGAACCAAGAAGTCTCCCTTGCATTTTTCTTGGTTATAATTCATCCTACAAGGGATTTCGGTGTCTTGATCCTGTATCACATCGAGTATTTGTCACTCGACATGCTCGGTTTGATGAAAATGTGTTTCTATTCTCATCTTCAAATATGCACTCTTCACCTGCACTCTTAGATTTTATTTCTTTCCATGATCCCACTTCACCCAATTCTTCTTTGCCCAACACTAACTCTTCTGCAGCTTCTCAACCATTACCATCAGAAACTCCATCCAAGCCTTGTAAATCATGTGCCTTGGAGTTGAACACATCTCGAAGTTCATTAATTTCCCTACCTCATGTGCCTACTCCAATAGTTGAGCAAGTTCGAGAAATGCAGATGGCACCAACCCCAAATCAAAATTCTCATCCCATGTTAACTCGTGGCAAAGCAGGCATTTCAAAGTCCAAACATTACAATTATGTTTGTCAAGTTCCCCCATCTCCTTTATTATCATCTCTATTAGTAATGAAGGAACCAAAAGGATTCAAGAGTGCTGCCAAGTCACCAGAATGGCTCGCTGCAATGGAGGAAGAAATTTGAGCTCTAAATCTCAATCAAACATGCGAACTAGTTCCAAGACCACCTGCTACTAATGTGGTTGGATCCAAATGGGTTTTCCGTGTCAAATACCATTCGGATAGTTCCATTGATAGGCTCAAAGCACGCCTTGTTGCCAAAGGCTATACTCAACTCTATGGACTTGATTTTAATGATACATTTAGTCCAGTTGTTTGGGCCTCTACAGTTTGCATTGTTCTCTCAATTGCAGTATCTCATGGCTGGAACATCCGTCAACTTGACGTAAAAAATGCATTCTTGGTCTTCTCCAAGAAGAGGTTTATATGGAACAACCACCAGGATATATTGATTCCTCTAATCCAAATCATGTTTCTCGTCCCAAAAAGGCAATATATGGTTTAAAGGAAGCACCGAGAGCATGGTTCCACCGGTTTAGCACTTTTTTAATCAAAATTGGCTTCAATTGCAGCAAGTTGATTCCAACTTATTTGTTCATTCAACAGCCAACGGGATCATTTATTTACTCTTATATGTCGATGATATTATCATCACAGGCAGCAATGTGTCTCTCATTGACGCTTTCATTCACAAGCTACAGCAAGAATTTTCCATGAAGGATCTTGGCACTTTAAATTATTTCTTAGGTCTAGAAGTGATTTATTCTGACACAGACATGTTCCTAAGCCAAATGAAGTATGCAAGAGACATTCTAATTTGAGTTGCCTTACTTGATTCCAAGCCAATTGGAACACCCATGATTGTCTCTCATCATTTAAATACTGACGGCCCTCTTTTTCATTCACCAACTACCTATCGATCCTTAGTTGTTGCACTGCAATATCTCACAATTACTAGGTCGGATATTACACATGCAATAAATTCAGTATGCCAATTCATGCATGCACCAAGAGAACAACATTTTCAAGCTGTAAAAAGGATCCTTAGATATGTTAAAGGAACCCTACATTTCGGTCTCAACATCAGTCCATCAACCAACCTCAACATCTCAGCTTTTCTTTTGATCTTCTTTTCAGTGGGAGACGGAAGTGAACCTTAGCCGCATAGGAGGAGGAAGAAATAATGGATGACAATAATCAAAATTTAGGACACAGGATTTAGAAGAAAGTTTATAGTTGAAATGTCTCCATCAACCTTTCGTGGGATTGGGGTCGGAGACATTTCAACGTAAGAAAAGTCTTCCTACTTCCTTTAGTTTTTTTTCTCAACTTTTGCATCCAGCAAGCAAAAGGAAAAAGGTAGGACGAACTCGCGAATATGACTTCAACAGAAATGCAAGGAAAATGTCGTTTTAAGTCCCCGTTTGATTTTACAATTTTATCTCATCTTATTTTTACATTTAAATATTATTTAAACATAAACAATACCTTAACAATAAGGAGCATACTGTAAAAGAAATCTGAAAATTTTTTATCTTCTCTTTACTTCAATAATTTTCTGCTATTGTACCTAATGGAGGGAGGGTATGCTTCTAGAATATAATTAGATGTTTTTTTTTTATATACTACTATGTACATAGATTTTGCCTATTCCATTGATGAATAAAAGTGTCTTTCTTACTTAACAAAAAAATATTTTCAAATTTTTATTTAATTTTTTTTTTCTTATTTTTTAAAACTCTATAATTATTTTATTATTATTTACATATTTCTCCTTATGCAAACGAGGACTGAAGCGTGTAGTTGGTGGTTGACCACTGAAAGGAAAGCATAAGGGTACTTCTCACAAAAATCTAGACTCAAAGGATTGGAAAAGAGCATGGTTCGATGCTAAAGCATCAAGTCAATTGTCACAACATATGGTTTCCCGTGTTCTTTCCGTAAGCCTTTTGAAACTTCCCTCAGCTTTCTTCTCTTAGCCTTTTCATGTCGCCCGAAAGCACTCGGCCATGGTCTCTGTTCACATCCTGGATTCCTAATATAAGATCTGGGCGTAGTTTATTTTCATAACTCATTAGGTATATCTTATCTTATTTAATTATTATAATTTTTTTAAATTTTTATATAAAAAAATAAATATTTTAATTTTTTTAATTAAAAAAATATATTCTAATAATATTTTATTTAATTTTTAATTTTTATCTCAATTCATCTCACATATCAAAATAAATAATATAATATTATATTTTCACATCCCGGCCAGATGATTGAATTACAAGTAAGCTAACATTTGTACTACCTTGAGTCCCTGCACTATGCTAGACCTCGGTGGTCAAGATGCTCAAAGAAGAAGACTGACAAAGTAGAGCAATTTTTCCAACTTTGACGGCTATCTTGTACAGATGCATCAAAACAAAAATATATGCTGGCCGCTTGATTTGTTAAAAACAAAGAAAAAAAAATTGATTGTATACTCTGTTGACCGCTCTGCAGTGAAGAATCGGTCAAAATTCCAGTGGACCCGCTGAAACTAATTATGCTAAGCCGGTTTGTCATTTTTGTCAAGACCTTCAATTTCTTTAAACAAATCTGTATGTGCAAGTACACCTATCCCAGGTTTCTCCAATACCAAGTATAGGAATTCAAATTTACTTCGAATATAGACAAAACTTTTATTCAAGATATTCAATTTTGGCATGCCAGTATTCACGGATTAGAGCACTAACTAATAGTAGAACCATCCCAGTTTGGCCCAAATTTAATTATAAAATTCCCTTATATAAATTTAGTTAGTCATTTTTTAACAATATCAAATAACAGATTCAACAAATTTATTTATATTCTATTAGAATATTAATTTTCACATTTAAGTTTGAATATTTATTCGATATTGTTAAAAAAATTACACATTAATTTTTTAGCATTCATATTATTTCAACGAATAAAATTTTCTAATGGTTTTTTTTACAATGGTCATATTTTTTAACTGATATATTTTTTCAACGGTCATATTTTTGCAAGTATAGTATAGATGCAAATTAAACTAAAAAGCTACGCAAAGAATTAAATATGTTTAAGAAACATAAATTAGGAAATGCAGCAGGTAAGAACCGAAAAGTAAGATGGGGAGGAAATTTTTTATGCCAAAATAATATTTGGCCAGTAGTTGAGGCTCAAGATATTTGGTTAATAAAATTGATCAAAGCCAAAAGAGTACTACTACATCTACAAAAAAAAAAGCATACAAAAATAATTCTACAAATTGATGTAGTTTCATCTGATCCGTTAGATCTACTTTACAATAAAAATAACATTACAATTTGATAAACCACATTAAGCCACTTTAGTTTGTAGGATTCCTTTTGTATAATCTCTTTGTGGTTAGAATATTTTCCAAACTAAAAATATTATAGCTTTGTTGAGTCCACTACAGTCACTTTTTATGCCTTCTAGTTAAATTTTGACTAAAATATAACTTTATTAAATCTACTATTAGTGCTCTTACTTAGTATATAAGATAGTACTTTTCCGGTTAAAGTTCAAAGATCGCAACCAAGAAAATGGGGCCTGATAAAGCAAGAAAATTGGTATCATATTCTGAGCCCATTCCAAGCTCAATTCAGTTGAAACATGTCCATAGATATGAACAGAGGAAATCTGGCCTTAACATTACAACCCCAGCCTGAAGGCGGTTCTTTGCCCCTATAAAAATTAAGGTGACGAGTGAGAAGTTTGTTGAGGGCTATAATACCAAATCTTGCCTATTAATGTGTTAAATATATTGCCCATGTGCCACCACATCAATTAGCAAAAGAAAATCTTTATGCTTAACATGAAACTTTGCCATTTTATGAGGTTTCTGGCCCATCACTCCCAATCACACACTGGGTTTGAGCAAGCCTATTGGATTGCTGCAAGTTCAGCCCCATCTTCTTATTCTAAAGCCGTGGTTGGGTTTCCATTGCCCACTCTTTTACAACTTTGTGGTAAGCGGTTTCACTTCACACGGCCCCTAGTTTCCACTTACTCTCACACTTTATATACTACCCTGCCCTCGCC
>QGSO01022255.1:0-12206 GCA_011037825.1 Carya cathayensis | reverse complement strand
CTTGAATGATGATGATTTCAATTTTATCAGATTCACGTAATAAAATTTCTTGTTGATACAATTCTTGTTTATCATTTCTTATTAGTCTTTCTTGTATTTGGATAATTTTACAACCAATACTTTTCATAGATTCAATCATGCTTTCTCTATGGGATTGTTGAGGTATTTATGATTTGGTTGTTGATCTTATTTATGTGATTCTCTGCTGTAATATTGCTATTAAGTATATTTTCATCTTTGAATCTAAGTCTAATGGAATAGCAATCCGTTCTTTCAAAATAAGAGTATTTTCAAGTATTACATTAGAACAAATTGGTTATAAAGATATATTTTCCGATTAGAGAGTCTGGTGCTATGATCTCTAATTAAGTATCCAATTAATCTGATTTGGATAGAATTATCAAGTTCAAGTAAGAGATTCCCGATTCTTCATTGCTATTAATTGTGGTTAAATATTTTCATTATTACATTTTGGCTATTGAGTTTATTTCTTTTTAGAAAGAATTTGTCTTACATCGCCGCATCATACGGCCCACATGCAACGGCACTTCCAAATAAGTACAAGTACACGATCCTTCCACAAAACCAGTTAAACTCTTCAAATCTTCCTTCCTGGGCAATGTAAAAGATGAAAAAAAAAATATAGACGAATCACTTGGACTAGCCTCTTGGCTCGACATCTTCTCATATGCCTTCAGAATTCGCATAGTGTTGCGGATTGAATCTCTACCACCATTCAAAAATAACAAAAGGTCATTGGCATATAAAAGATGGCTAATTACCTTCCCTCCCATCGGCTCAAACGACTTTATTCTCCCCAATAACAATTCTCGATAAAACAAACGAGACAAAATCTCCTCCGTCGTAATAAAAAGATAAGGCAATAACAAATGGCCTTGACGTAGGTCCCGAGAGGATCTGAAAAAGCCATTCGAAGTTCCATTTAACATTACTGAAAAAACCGGTGAGGAAATGCAATTATAAATGATAGAGTAGCATTTCTTAGAAAAACCCAACCTCTTCAAAACCTCCAAAAAAATTCTCAAACTCACCTGATGATACGCTTTAGTCATATCAATTTTAATCACCACCTTTCCAACTCTAGATTTCCGATTCAGACCAAGAACCATTTCCTAAGCAATGGATATATTATCAAAAATGCTTCTTCCACGCACAAAAGCAGCTTGTTCTGGTGAAATGATCCCCTCTAAAATCAGAGCCAGTCAATTCACCAACATTTTCGATAAAATTTTATATATTGCTGAGCATAAACTGATTGGACAAAATTGAGAAAAGGAACTCGGCACTTCCACCTCTGGAATTAAGACAATATTTATCACCCCAAAGAATAAAGATAAAGGGATACCTTTAAAAAAATCTCACACCGTAGCCAATAAATCTTCCTTAATAACTTCCCAAGCCATAATAAAAAAACTTGTCGAAAGTCCGTCGGGCCCTGGACTACTATCCTGCAGAATGGACCAAATAGAAGCCTGCAACTCCTCCATAGTCGAACTCGTCACCAAAGCCTCATTTTCTAGCTTAGAAACTACTGGAGAAAGCAACTCAATATCTGACTCATCCCACTCCACAGATCCCGCCGTTAACATTTCGGAAAAAAATTGCATGGCCCCCACATGAATTGAATCTGGCGATTCTAGTACCTGTCCACTTGTCAATGCCATCCGATCAATATTTTTATTCTTCTTCTTAACTCTCATTGTAGAATGAAAAAAAGCCGACCAATTAACAGGATCGATCAGGCCATATATACTTTTGTAAGTACGTACGTAGGTTAATAATCTTATATATGTTCCTAATTAACACCATCTATCTAGCTACATATAATTTGTATGTATATATATATATATATAGACATGATTATAAATCAATTATTGGTAGGTAGCATTTGAAATATATATCAGTAGCTCCTAGAAAGTGGAAGCTAGCCTCTCCTTAATTTCATAGGTGTGTGTATATATATATATATATATATATATATATATATATATATATCTTATCTTCCATAAATAATACCATAAAATTTTAAGTTCAGATTTGAATATGTCATCCAACAACACACGTTATTTAGTCACAAAAACTAATTCAATTGTGACTTAGATATGTCAAAAAAAAAAAAAAAAAAAGACTTGCACGTACATTAGGCTTTTGGTAGGCAATTTGAATAAGGCATGCAATGGCATCTTTGGCATATGATCCCCTTGTCCTCATAGCCCATGGGCTCATGATTGGGGAATCCTAATCCTTCCTTCACCGAGGCTTTTATTCAAGACACCATGAAAAGTTCAATCTTGCAAGAAACAATATTCATTTCTAGCAAGTCATTCACGGTCAATTTGGGTCAGCGGGTTTCAGCTCCATCGGCAAGTTAAAAATATAGAAAACTTCAATGTAAGACGACTCTTCAAATAAATTGTATTGAGAAATGCTTAATCTATACAAGATTAATTTATAATAATAGATTTATAGACTGATGCGTCTTAATGTGACGCATTATATTTATTAATATATAATCTTATTACTATACCAAATCATACCATTTTTTATTAGTATGCTAATTTAGTGAAATCTTTTTGTGAGTTTAGTATTCTCAATTGCAATAACAGTTCTACTTAATCTCATTGTTTGGTTACACAAATTATCTCATCTCATCTAATTATTATAATTTTTTAAAATTCCCACAAAAAATACAATAAAAAATTCAACATTTTCAAATCTCAAAATAAAAATTATATTATAAAATTATATTTTAATAATATTTTATTTAATTTTTATCTTATTTAATATGTATAAAAAGCAAGGCCTCGAATAACGTAGACTTCCTTCGTTCACAGGAAAATAATTGGGTATTTTTTCAACTTCCTATTGGTTTTGATAAGAATCAAAATTGTATTTTCAGGTGTAGGTGAGGGAATCAATTCAAAAGGAAAAAAAGTATAAATCATAAAAAACCACATCCACGAAAAATTCATAAAAAGAAAATTCTTGATCTAATAGGTAGATAAAAGGACAAGACGCGTAGAATAATTGTAGAAATTAAGTGAACCGGCCCACACCCTCTGAACTCTCTCCACCATGATCAACTCGTCCATATATGATATGCCTCTCACAGTCTTGGTCTTTCCTTTCATATAGCACTAGTAACAGCTAGCTAGGTGAGTCTCGTGCCCACATTACGTAGCTTTCTCCCAAGCAAATCTGGGGGCAAATTAAACTTGGAAGCTGGCTTTGGTGACTTTTGAAGCCAAAATCAGAAATTATTTTTCTTCTTCACTGAGGTGAGTCTAATTAATTGCCCCTTTATATCTTATTTGTATATATATGATCTTTATTTTTTTAACCTGTGAAATAGATCATGAAGGCTATATATCTAACAGCTTATATATATATATATATATATAGTTATTACATAAGCGGCAATCCGCTTGCTACAGTGTTAGGAACAGTAAAATATTTTTTCCCTTTTTTTTCCAACATTTTTTGCCCATTTTACCCTTTACTTTATTTGGAAATTACCGCAGTTTACGTTTTACTTTTATTCCACCGACAGTTATTTTTGTCTTTCTACCTTCCACTGACAGATTAGTTTTGTTTATTGTCTTTCCGATTTTGCCCTTATTTTTGTTGTTCAGTTCATTGTCTTTAGTGTCGTTTTACTTTGCCCGCTTGATGTTATTGTCTTTTTGCCGTTAATCCTTATCTCTTCATCTAACAATTTGAATCCAACTGTAGTTTAAATATCAAAATTTTTTTCATTCCGTCTTGTGGCTCTCTACTGCGTTCTGTTTTCTCACTTAGCATTGTAGATATGTTTTATTTGTTTTCCTCAGTATTGTAAAAATTAACTGTATTGTATGAATCTATTTCTTACGTTATGTAATTACATGATATGCATGTGTATTACAGCAAAAAAAAATGGAAAGATAAAACTATATTTACATATTTATTATATTTGCATATTTACATCTTTATTTACAGAGTAAACGCAACAAAAAAATTAAACCCATCATACAAATTGGATCTTCCGAAATTTAATCTTCAGGTTTGTTCGTACGTCCTGAGAACACAAAAAAAAAAAACCAGCAGTTAAGAGTGAAAAAACAAAACGGAGTTCCAAAATTTTTGAAAAAAAAAAACTATCTAGTTGAAAAAATTTTCTTTAGATGTGAAAAATATCTATCTATACTGATAATATACATCAATACACGAAAATAATGAACAAATGAAAAAAATTTCACCTTCCGGCGTGATCGTGGGCTGCCGACTGGCCATTATCAGCCGATGTGAACTGCGATGTTAGGAAGATCCAACAAAGAACAGATTCAACCGAAAAATCCAGAAATATCCATCAGGAAAAACAAAAACTTCCTTCAACCAAAAACAACAGATCCAACCAACAAACGGAAAATATCGATCAGATAAAAAAAATAAAAAATAAAAAATTTAAAACCCAAACGGAGTACGTTAATACACAATGGTGAAATAATACATAAACGAAAAATATTTCACCTTCCACCGTGGTCGTCGGCTGCTACGCGCGGCCATAGGTAGCGGATCTGAGCCACCACCCGAGGAAGAACCAATAAAGAACAAATGCAACCAAAAAATCTAAAAATATGTATAAAAAAATAGACCCAAATAGAGTGCCTTTATACACAAGAGATGTTGAAATATACACAGAGAAGCCGTGAGGAATGAGTGGTTGTCACTGGCTAAGGACGACGGATGCGAGGATGGTGCTTCACGGTAGGGGTGCTACCCACACCATACGGTGCGGAGTACTAGAATGACATTAAGACAAAAAAATAAATCTATAACTTATTTTGTTGTTTATATCTGTGTAATATTTTTGCAAATAAATTTTTGTAACTTAATGATAAGGCATAATGCTCAGCAAGGGCGCCTAGGCCGAATCCCAAATACGTGGGATAACTGCGCACCTAGGCGGTCAGCATAGCCCACGAAGGTCAGCAAGGGCGCCTAGGCCGAATCCCAAATACATGGGATAACTGCTCGCCTAGGCGGTCATGTCATCAGAAGCTTCAGAAAATCAATGGATGATTCAACTTGCTGTAGACCCAGAAATTTTCAACCAGCAGAGACACAAAAACTTTAATGTTATATCCATCGGTCCTGTCCAATTTGGACCTGCACTAGAATGACACTAAGACAAAAAAATAAATCTATAACTTATTTTATTGTTTATATCTGTGTAATATTTTTGCAGACAAATTTTTGTAACTTAATGATAAGCCATAATGGTCAGCAAGGGCGCCTAGGCCGAATCCCAAATACGTGGGATAATTGCGCGCCTAGGCGGTCAGTATAATCCACGAAGGTCAGCAAGGACGCCTAGGCCGAATCCCAAATACGTGGGATAACTGCTCGCCTAGGCAGTCAGCATAGTCCACGAAGGTCAGCAAGGGCGCCTAGGCCGAATCCCAAATACGTGGGATAACTGCGCGCCTAGGCGGTCATGTCATCAAAAGCTTTAGAAAATCAATGGATGATTCAACTTGCTGTAGACGCCGAAATTTTCAACCAGCACAGACACAAAAACTTTAATGTTATCTCCATCGGTCCTGTCCAATATGGACCTGCACTAGAATGACACTAAGACAAAAAAACAAATCTATAACTTATTTTGTTGTTTATATCTATGTAATATTTTTGCAGACAAATTTTTGTAACTTAATGATAAGGCATAATGCTCAGCAAGGGCGCCTAGGCCGAATCCCAAATACGTGGGATAACTGCGCGCCTAGGCGGTCAACATAGCCCACGAAGGTTAGCAAGGGCGCCTAGGCCGAATCCCAAATACGTGGGATAACTGCGCGCCTAGGCGGTCATGTCATCAGAAGCTTCAGAAAATCAATGGATGATTCAACTTGCTGTAGACCCAGAAATTTTCAACTAGCAGAGACACAAAAACTTTAATGTTAACTCCATTGGTCCTGTCCAATTTAGACCTGCACTAGAATGACACTAAGACAAAAAAACAAATCTATAACTTATTTTGTTGTTTATATCTGTGTAATATTTTTGCAGACAAATTTTTGTAACTTAATGATAAGCCATAATGGTCAGCAAGGGCGCCTAGGTCGAATCCCAAATACGTGGGATAACTGCGCGCCTAGGCGGTCAGCATAGCCCACGAAGGTCAGCAAGGGCGCCTAGGCGGTCAGCAAGGGCGCCTAGGCCGAATCCCACAGACGTGGGATAACTGCGTGCCTAGGCGGTCATGTCATCAGAAGCTTTAGAAAATCAATGGATGATTCAACTTGCTGTAGACCCAAAAATTTTCAACCAGCAAAGATACAAAAAACTTTAATGTTATCTCCATCGGTCCTGTCCAATATGGACCTGCACTAGAATGACACTAAGACAAAAAAACAAATCTATAACTTATTTTGTTGTTTATATCTGTGTAATATTTTTGCAGAAAATTTTTTGTAACTTAATGATAAGTCATAATGGTCAGCAAGAGTGCCTAGGCCGAATCCCAAATACGTGGGATAATTGCGCGCCTAGGCGGTCATGTCATCAGAAGCTTTAGAAAATCAATGGATGATTCAACTTGCTGTAGACCCAGAAATTTTCAACCAGCAAAGATACAAAAAACTTTAATGTTATCTCCATCGGTCCTGTCTAATATGGACCTGCACTAGAATGACACTAAGACAAAAAAACAAATCTATAACTTATTTTGTTGTTTATATCTGTGTAATATTTTTGCAGAAAATTTTTTGTAACTTAATGATAAGTCATAATAGTTAGCAAGAGTGCCTAGGCCGAATCCCAAATACGTGGGATAATTGCGCGCCTAGGCGGTCAGCATAGGCCACGAAGGTCAGCAAGGGCACCTAGGCGGTCAGCAAGGGCGCCTAGGCCGAATCCCAAATACGTGGAATAAAGGTGGGACGTGATCGTTGCAGCGAAGATGTTAAGGGCACGTGAAGAAGGAACAGGTTGCGATGAGGTGGGCTGGGTCACTTGCCGTTGTGTATTTTACGTCGTTTAATATATTGCTGTTAATTTGTTTTATTTTATGTGAGTTCGCACGATCTGCTTTTACGTGTTTTACGTGTGTTTTAGTTCCGTTGTTAACTACCAGTTTGCTTGTATTTCGGGGTTTTTGTACCAGGCTTTACTTATTTAAAGTAGCCGCAGTTATCAATGGAAAGGTACGAAAAAATCAATTGTTATCGACACTTGCGGTACTTTCTCACCCAAAGAGAAATAATTACTTAATATTCTGTGTTGGGACCTATTACTTAACTAAACAAGTTAACAGTACAACGAAGCAAACGTGGATCGCACGTTAGTCCTCAACTAGTATATATATATATGTCGAAAACATGATCATGCGTATATGTGTTTGAATTTGAGAAGTCAAATTGAGTAATTTAATTTGATAATAATATACCCACATCTTGTACATATTATATGTCATGCATATGGTACGTTCTCTAGTACTCATTATCATTTGTTAATCCTGACTTTTCAACGTTTCTTGTAATCTCATCCAAACAACCAAACTTTCACGGCCCTTGCCAAACAATAAGAAAATGGGTAGCATTAAAATTGGAAATGGAACCTTATTCATGAATCATATATATACATATTTATAGTGCCTCATTTTTATTGGGCCGTGCGTATTTCTAAAATAAAAAAAAAATGAAATTGGCAGAAGGATATTAATGTATCCTAATAACTGTCTTATTTGGTTACATAGATGAGATGAAATAAAAGTTTAAAGTTAAATAAAATATTGTTAAAATATAATTTTTGTTTTAAAATTTAAAAAAATTAATTTTTTTTTTATATTTTATGAGAAAATTTGAGAACATTATAATAATTAGATGAGATGAAATTAGATAATTTACTTAACAAAATGAAATAATGCTATCTATTGAAAATGACAGTACATGAGAATAACAACCAGTTCTACAGCCACACATAATGCTTGCGATAGTGCTTTTTGTTTTTTTATGTAATTTTTTTAATTTTTTAATATTTTTAAATATATTTTTTTTAAAAATATATTATTAAAAAATACTTCTATAATCATTAAATAAATAAAAAATTATTGGATGTCTCATCAGAAGCCCCCATATGTAAGAGTAGTATTTTTCTAAAAGAAATTATTTGCACATTCTCACTTAAAAATTTCACGCAATTATAAAAAATAATAAAAAATAAAAATTGATCCAAAGATTATTAGTAGTCATGACACACACACACACACACACACATATATATATATATATATATTAAAATGAAAATAAGATAAAGAGTATCATGTATATTATATCATATCTCTTTGATAATATCTGTCTATTTTTTTTTAAACAGAAACATTCTCATTTATTCAAAATACTCAAGCAATTTTTAATTACTTGGACGATAACCGAAAACTAATTAATTAGTCTAACTTGATTAATTTATGTAATTGCTTGGATATGATTGGCTAACCAAAGATGACTTAAACTATATATCATCCTCGAATGGAAAACTTCCCACGTTATAGCTATTTTAACAGAATTTCTTTCTGACTTTTTTTTTTTAAAAACAATTTACAGAGATATTTTAGTAAAAATTCTAATAATTATTGCCTTTTCTATTTTTAAATTTGAGCATAAGAGAACTGAAATGAAGGTAATTCAAATGAATAGAGTCTATAATTAAAAAAATTAATTTATCTATAGGTCTTATATTTACTCTTTTTGTTTTTTAAAGAAGTGTGCGGTGCTTATACTGCAAATATTATTTTTCTTTAATTGTGGATTCACTAATCCAATTAGAGAAGACAAATTTTCCTATCCAAAAATTATCATATGGAAAAAACATGATTGATAAAAATGGCCGCTAGTGCATTCAAAATATTTAGACCAAACTATGATCTTTGTTGTAAAATATTTAGTTGTATAATGTCTAGTTCAAGTCAAATATTTCCATATAGTAAAATTCAACATGTTTGATGAACCAAATCGATTTGCTATTTTTATTTTATTTTATTTTATCTATCGAGAAATATTTGCAAATCGTAATTTGACACAAAAAAAAAAGGATAGATAAAAAATAAAAAAAAAAATCTTATATATGAGGCTAAGCATATTTGAAAGGTTTAGAGTTCGTACAGTGCATGCATTCCATTGAAACTGTGTGTTGAGATATCGGTGACGCAATTAATCAAAAGAAAAAAAGGACAAACCTCATCCACAAAAAATTCATACAATCAAAGCAATGTTTTAATTGGTAGGTAGAAGGATGAGAACGTATACACCCACCAGCTGACCAAAGTGCTCATCCACAACCCTCAAGTTCTATTTCTTTTCATATAGCATCAGTAAGTTTTGAGCCCATCTTACTTACCTTTCTGATTCGAAGCAGATCGATCGGCTTGGAAGCCAAAGATCAGATCAGATCAGATCAATTATTTTTCGGTGAGTATTAATTTCTTGCCGGTTAATTAGTTATTTCATTCGTAGACTCATGTTTTCTCTATATATTCATGATCTAATTTCATGATTACCATCCATTTACCCTTGCAAGAAATTTGTTTGTATTCCACCTACAATATTAATGTGCTTCCTTGATTACCGTTGATTGTCAAAATAGCTGTAGTAATCAAGCATGACTTAAGGCCGATAATGAATGTCGACAAAACATGATGTTTTTATGCCTTTTGGGAAAAATACATGCATAATCATGAAAGGCTAGCAACTGCTACATTAATTAATTATTAAAAGGAAAAACAAAATTTGAGAACCATTAAAGACTTATCCGCAAGAAATCCGAAAAAAGAAGAAGCTAATCCATGAACTATACTACTCACGAATATATACCTCCGATCAAATTATATATCCAGGCAAAACTAATTAGAAGCTAGCTAGCTAGCTTTGTTAACTTCTGATCAGTCTAAATTATCAGAATTATTTTCTTATTCCCCTTTTGAGGTGAGTATTATCTGGACCCAATATTCGAATTGGAAAAATATAGTTGCAAGCACAATTGTGCACTAATCCGTGCACCAATGTGATGTGATTGGTCAAAAAGTAGATTTATTAAAAACAGTGTTAATTTAAATTTTAAGTATGAATAAATCAGTATTGGTACACAGATTAGTGCACAACTGTGCTTGTATGTAGCAAAACTCATTCGAATTTGGAGATGATCATGAAATGTTCAAATTACTTAATACATCCATCTCCATTAATTGACTGTATTTTTCAAGCAGTATATTATATATATATATATATATGACGAACACGAACTTACGATATAATTAAATATAGTGATTAGGGAGCAATGGAGCTTCAACATTTCAGCCACCCACATCCCTTGTCGTTGAATGATGATGGATTACTAGTAGATGATGGAGGTTATCATTTTTGTGAATTGTGCGGGGAAAGACTATCATCAGGTACTCCTTGTTACACATGTAAAGAAGATCGGTGCAAGTATTTCTACATGCATAAATCATGTGCCGATTTACCCCACCAAATGCAGCACCCATCCCACCCCAAACATGATCCACTTACTCTCAGTGAAGGAAAATTAAAAAACAAAAATCAACCATGTGATGGTTGCGGAAGACATCAAGAGCCGTGGTGGGCATACAAGTACACTTGTTCTCGTTGTGATAAGTTCTATCTTTGTATTAAATGCGTTTCGCTTTCACTAACCACAAAAGTTGATATTCACGACCACCCATTGACCCTTATGCGGAAATTATCCCAATTCTTTTGTGATCATTGTGAGAAAGAAGGGAATGGCATGTTTTATTTTTGTACCACCTGTTCGTTTACGATCCACCCAGAATGTACGCTTTTACCATTGGTTGTACGACCACTCACTAAAAAGGCCGAGATTCACGACCATTCATTGACCCTTGTAAGAAAATTGATTTCATTCACTTGCGATGCTTGTGGGAAGGAAGGCAATGGCATGTCTTACATTTGTGCCATCTGTTCATTTGTGATCCATGAAGATTGTGCTTCCTTACCATTGGTTGTCAAAGTTATACGGCATGAACATCCTCTCAATTGGTGTCAAAGTGACTCTCTCCCAGCCATTAGTCCATCCAGCCATAGTGTTTGTCAACTATGTGTTAACATGGTGGACACAGACTACATGTTCTATCATTGCTCAACTTGTGATTTTGTTGCCCACCTTTATTGTGCTACAAGCAAGGAAGAGAGAGATGAGACATTTGAACCAAAGTATAAAGATGAAGAATCTATTGAGTCATCGACAAGCATGTTGGAACATGAAGAACTTGGGATTGATGAATCCACATGCATATTGACATACGTTGTTAAAAAGTTCAAACTAGGAGTAGATGGGATTGAAATAGCTGCAGAAATCAAACATTTTAGTCATGAGCATGACTTAAAACTCATTGACAATCTTGGGATCAACGAAAAGTGTGATGCCTGTACGCGATACATCTTTACTCCATATTATGCTTGTGCTCAGTGTATATTTTATCTCCACAAATCTTGTGCAGAATTAAGACGAAGAATGAGACATCCAATCCATCGACACCCTCTTATGCTCCTCCCTATGGCAACTTATGGTCCTGGTACTTTTGTATGTAATGCTTGTGGCCGTTCTTGTAGTGGCTTCACTTATAATTGTGAAGAATGTTGCTTTGACCTTGATGTTCAGTGCAGTGTACTCCCATATAACTTTACACATGATAGTCACAAACACCGACTTATTCTTTCTAGGTCACAAGAAGGTAGAAAGTGTAATAATTGTGATTTAAATGCAAAAATCCTTTTTTGCTGTGCTGATTGTGAATTCGCATTGGACTTCAAGTGTTTAACACTGCCGCATACAGTATGGTATGAACAACATGAACATCCCTTCACTCTTTGTTATGCTCCAGAAGATGATTCAGGTGAATATTATTGTGATATTTGTGAAGAAGAACGAGACCCAAGGTATTGGTTCTACTATTGTGCAGATTGCCTTTATCCTGCTCATCTGAAATGTATTCTTGGAGGATACCCAAATAAGAAATATGTGAAAAGATAACCATCAACATCCTCATGCTTTTGTTAAGAAGACTTCTGTTGACAGCCGTTGTTGGTGCAAGGTTTGTGTTTATCCCATAGTAGAAGATTTAGCTTACTAATGTGTGGAGTGTAAATTCATAGTTCACACATGGTGCTTAT